>PVIH01010604.1:0-74173 GCA_004025045.1 Sigmodon hispidus
CACACACACACGCACACGCACGCGCGCGCGCACACACACACACACACGCACACACACGCACACACACACACACACACACGCACGCACACGCACGCACGCACACACACACACGCACACGCACACGCGCACGCGAGCACACACCTGAGGAGAGAGAGACAGGGAGGAGATATCCAAGGAAGACTGTACTCATCTTTGCACTGAGGTCTCACAGCCCCGGGCACTTCCTGACATCCCCTGTCTCATGGGATGGAACACCGACTTAGGGCAAGTCCCTAGAAGCTGGGTTTGATATAGACCAGGCTGTGGAGATAATATTTCCAGGGTGCACTCTGTAAGCACCTCTCTACCACCTACAAAAATATAAGAGTTAAAAAAAAAAGTTTTAAAAGAGTGAAAAAGTTTTAAAGAGTGAAGGACGCAAGAAAGAAGAAAGAGCCAGGTGATGACATGGTCCCCACTGGGACATGTAGGTCTTTCAAGGTTACTCACTATAAGGGAGTAAGGGAGAAACTTTTATATACTTTTATATACAACTCTAATCAATTGTTAGCCATAGGCAACCCTAGAGTGGAAGACTGGCTCACCTTCCTCCCACAGAGAGCAGACTGTTGTTGACAGAGCAAGCTACAAATAGAGAGCCAGAGAAAGGGTATGGGGGAGCCAATGCCTTTTACCCGCTCTAAGAAGACAGAGAAAGAAGTGTGACCAGAGGAGAACAGAGGCTACATGTTAACATACCAGAAGGAAGGGGCAGAAGCAGAATGACAGCAGACCCCACCACATCGGAAGGCCAGCATGAGCAGAGCAAACAGAAACCAGATGCCCTGAAGCCCCACCAGGGCCTGCACCCTGAATGTCCACCATCAGGCAGAGTGGGACTCGGGGACAGAAATGAGACCAGTTTGCAATCATTGCATGGGCTCCCACCCAAGACATAAAAGGGTGCCATTACCAGGACACATTATTAGCAAGTTCTTTAACCACGGTCCCGTTCACACTTCTGTGGTCAACTATGATCCTGCTGGCTTAAAGGGAGCCCCCCCTCCCCCGCCTTAATTACGGTGTTACCAGTTACCACAGGCCTTCCCTGGCTTTCAGTAAAAGACAAAGTGCTTGAGTTCCACAAGTGTTTTCTGCAGGGATCTTTACCTTGGGCAGAGAGCCATGAGTGGTGTGAACAAGATAATCATATTTGGTTATCAGCAGAGCAGTTAGATCATAGCATCTCTCATGCATAGGGCAGGGGTGCTTTTACCCTCTCATAATACAGAATTAGATTTAAAAATATGTTATTCAGCACCCCATGCCCTACCTGTTGCTGAGTAGACAGGTCTGTTTTCATGGATGCTGCTAATAGCTTTAGTGATAAAGACGATTTGTCAGTGGTTTCCAGGTGCCAAATAAGGCAGCTGGGTGACCCTATAAAATATTTCTTACCTTCAAGTTTCTTGCCTGCACAGTGAAAATAATATCAGAAGCCTCACAAAAAGCCCAAAGGACACACTCCCTGTGAGGTGCCTGGGGAACCCCAGCCTGTGACATTTGGTACTATTATACATGATCTAGACACTTTTAAACAAACCTTACTGAGCTGGGGTGATGACTCCGTCAGCAAGATGTTTTCCAGACAGCACAAGGACCTGAGTTTGATAACCCAGATCCACATAAAAAAATGAACTCATACAAAAAGTGAGTGCGGTGGTGTGCACTTATAGTTCCAATTCTTGGTAAGAAGGTCCCTGAGGTTTGCTGGTGCTTTGGTTCAATGAGACCCTGTCTCAAAAAATAAGGTAGAGGGCTGTGTTGCTCTTGCAGCATTCATAGGCACACAGAACACCCTGGAACTCAGACCCAGGGGATCCAATGCCCTCTTCTGACCTCCAGGGCACCAACACATTTATGGCACATATACACACAAACACATCAATATAAATAAATGAATGAGGTGGAGACCCTCAACACTGATCACACCAGCACACACATGAACATACATACACACATACCCGAAGCTTTTTTGAATACCTGTGTACAAACGTTCTCCCACCATAACAGTGTACTTCCTGACCAGGACACATCTCTCTAAATAAGACTAAGGGGAACATAACCAGGGTCTTAAAGTACCTGTGCACCTGTGGAGACTACTCTCCTGCCTTCCAAGTTCTGGGCCTCTTTTTCCTTGCCTGGTGTTTTATGGGTGCACTTTTGTGCCTGGATTTCACCCAGCATCACCATGTGAGATTTGTTCACAGTGCATATAGCTGTATTCTCTCGATGTCCACAGTTTGAACTGATCCTTCTGCAAGCATACCTGAGTTTCCTTGCCCATGCTTATGTTTTGTAGGCCCAGTGGTGGTTTTGATAAGGTAAGAATAAATAAAGCTATTATGAGAAGTCATGTTCCAATTCTTTTTAAAACTTAAACTTTTAATTTTGATTGTAGGTGTTTCTGAGTTTGTACAGAATATCGGAGATACATTACACACACATGCACAATCAGTTTCTTTAATTATATCATCTTACAAAACTATGGTAAAATATTATACCAAAAGCCTGTGGCTTATATGAATCACAAGTGACCCTCAGATTTCCTTTTCACAACACATGTGTTGAATTATATTCTTTTCATCATTCATACATGGCTACACAGCACATCACCAACGACAAGAGAGAAACTTACACGTGAACCGGAAAATGGATTGGGCAACAACGTGATTAAACCATGGGATTCCTGACCCTCACACACTATATGAGGATATCAATTTTTGTTTGAAGCTAATATGTATTGATATAATATATTTTTAATTTTTTGTGTGTATTGGTGCCTGAATGTATGTCTGTGCATTATATGTGCGCTTTGTGCTAGATAGAATCCAGAAGACAGTGTTGGAACCCTTGGATCTGGAGTTACAGATAGCTGTGAGCTACCATGTGGGTTCTGGGAATTGAATCCCAGTCTTCTGGAAGAGCAGCCAGTGCTCTTAGCTGCTGAGCTATCTTACAGGCCCCTAAATTGTGTGTGTGTGTTTTGCCTCCATGTGTATGTATGTGAACTGTGTGTATGTATGTGAACTGTGTGAATGCAATACCGATAGGGACCAGAGGAGGGCATCAGATCTCCAGGAACTGGAGTTAGAGAGCCTTGTGAGCTGCTATCTGGGAACTAAGAAACAAACCCAGGTCCTTTGGAAGAGCAGCCATTACTCTTAACCACTGAGTTCTTTCTCTGGGCCCAGTATTGGAATATTTGTATAATCAGATATTTAGGGCTGACATTCAAGTCCATCAGCTTATTTGTGTTCAGAAAAACCTGCTCATGTAGCCTAAATTCAGTTTTTTGTTTGTTTGTTTGTTTTATATTCTGTGTGTGTTTGCATTTTGTCTCAGACATTTCTCATGAGATCCCAAATGGAATTTTCCACCTGCTACACCAAGTTGGTGCTCCAAAGGTTTGGAGCCTTTGAATTTTCAAATTTGGGGTGTTCAAACTATTCTTCTATTAGACACTTGATTTAAAAAAAAATATGCAGCTATCTGGTTTGGAAAGATAGCTCAGTGGTTAGGAATGATCTGAGTGTGGTTCTCAGCACCCACATCAGGTGACTCGCAGCTGCCTGTCAACTCCAACTCCAGGGAACATGACACCCTCTTCTGGCTTTGGAGAGCACCAGCACACACAGGCACAAATAAATAAAAACAAAGATAAGATCTTTCTAAAATATTTCTAATTAAAAAGAAAGGCAGATCTCAGAGCAACATCCAGACCTGGGCTGTGCTGGTAATGTCCACCTAGGCAACTCAGCTGTGCATTTTTTTATTTTGAATCCCTGCTCTGCCACTGACATGGCAGCTTACTTCACTCCACCAGCCCTGTCACTTTGAAATGGGTGTATCCATATGGTTCAATAAGTTTCTCATCTCTTTAACTAAACACAGACAGAAGAATTCATTTTAGCTCCTCGGTTTAAGTGGTTATAGTTTATCATTATGAAGAAAGCCTGTGTTGTAGTTAGATTTCTATTACTGTAACAAATGCTATGATCAAAAGTAACTTGTCTCGGGGCCAAAGACAGAAACCAGGTCAGGAACTGAAGCAGAAGCCGTGGATCGCTGCTTACTGGCTTGTTCAGCTTGCTTTCATATACCGCCAAGAAACTCCAGCCCACTGGTGACAACACTACAGTGAGCTGGATCCTCCCATGTGAGTGATTAATCAAGAAATTGTCTCACACGCTTGCCTATAGGCAATTTGGTGGAGACATTTTCACAACTGAGGTTCTTGTCAGATAACTCGAGCTTATGTTAGGTTGATGAAAAACTACCCAAGATTTATACGGCAGCAGAAGCACATGTCTGGGACCTCACATCTGAGCAGGGCCAGAAAGTAGAGAGGAATGAATGCTAGCCCTAGATATTCTTGCTTCTTTTTATCTAGTCTAGGACCCAGCTCATACAGTCATGTCATCGGGGAAGGGAGTATTCCCTCCTAAATGAACCTTTCTGGAACCTAAGTCAACCTGTCTACATGTGTCTTCTAGGTGATTCCAAATTCAGTCACATTGATTATTAAGATGACATTACATTCTACCTTCTTGTAAGAGTTTTGCTTTATTTGACTTCTGAATTTAGGATGATATACATAAAACAGTAAAGCATACATGCATTCTTCCCCCTATTGGCCTGTTTCACCCCCATCATTTCAGTGCCTGCCTGAAGTCTAGAGTGCTGAAGGTTGCCTGTATCCATATTGCTTTCCCTCCAGAGAACTTTCTTGCCTTGGTGTGGAGTATTTAGCCCTCCCAACTCCCTTGCTTCCCAGAAAATGTATCTTTGAGTGGCAAGCTCCACAGTGGCTCCCAGAATTCCCTGCAGGGTTATAGGTTAAGGTTCATACAACTAACATGGTAACGTGATTGATTGATAACATGTCATTTATTAGTTTGGTCTATCAAAGCAGCCATTTCCATCTCCAACAGGAGGTAAATAGAAAGTGGTCATGAAGCAGGGCACAGAAGAGGCCAGCCAGTCAAGTACATGGTCAATGGTGACCACAGGACTCCACACTCAAACACTACCCACCAGAGAACACAAAGAGAAAATACGGGGGAGGGGGGAGGCACTGCTGTGGGGTGTAAGCTGGCATCAACCCTCTGGAAAACGTTCTGGAGATATTAAGCAACATTCAGAATCCATTGGCCCTGACTGATCGCACAAATGCTACATTGGTGTATTTCCCAATAGGGAATAGAAGGTAGATTCAGATGCTGAGACAGTGCCGTCCGAATAATACACACCACCAGGGAATGAAACAGAGTCCGTGACACAGGATGCGAAGTAGAAAAAGCAGGAGCTGGAGCCAGAATAAACTTCATGAAAAATCCCATTATGTAAAGTAAAAACAGACACAAGACAAAGCATGTGTGAGGATGTAGAGCAAACAGATTTGAAAGATCTGTGGGCAGTGGAGTGGGAGCATTTTATAGAACTTGAGGGAATCACGACCATGTCCCAAATGAGGTCTAGTCACCTGTCTTCAATAAGCCAATAAAAAAAAACATGATTTTTTAATAGCAGAAAAGGAGATTTATTTAATATGGCCACACTGGGAAGAGAGACAAAGAGATCTGGTAAACCTTAAAGTCTATCTTTAGGTTTATCTTTAGCCCATGGAAGCAGTCCTGGTCAACATTGGGTCCTGCTACCATTGAGCCACCCCCATCTGGGCTCTGGTCTCACCCTGTCTGATGGTCTGGAGCTGTTAGAGCTGTATGAAATATCTTTCCAGGGGGTAAGCGCTCTCTCCAGCTGGGGCACTTTCTTCTCTTAGTATGAAATTCCTGAAGAAATTCTCATTTCTTTGGGGCCCATTGTTTCCATAGTCTGGTAGTGTCTTTAGAATATCTTCAGTTCTGCCAGACCTGTTACAATGGAGCTCAGGGCAGGTCAGAAAAGGTGATTAGCAAGTAAATGACTACAGGGTGAAAAGATTTTAACCAAACCTTGCAAAGCAGGGCAGGGTTGTAGTTCAGGAACAGAGCGCCTGTCTGACACATGTGAAGCCCTGAGTTCAAATGCTATTATGTCAGGGGTAAGGGATCCCAAATTGTAAATACATACAAATATATTATTTCTTTAAAAACCATACAATAGGGGCTGGAGAGATGGCTCAGCGGTTAAGAGCACCGTCTGCTCTTCCAGAGGACCCGGGTTCGATTCCCAGCACCCACATGGCAGCTAACAACTGTCTGTAGTTCCAGTTCAAGGCAAACACCAAGGCAAATAAATAAATAAAGTTTTTTTTAAAAAAAAAACAAAACCATACAATACATAATATCTTTAATAATGATTAGAAACACACATCTTAAAGGAAAAGATTCACTAATCTGTTATCAGAACTTAAAACATTTGTAAAATAAAAGCAAACCAAAAAACCATGTAAAAATGAGAAGAAAGGGCAGAAACTGAGGAAGCCCTTGAGAGGTTACATGCATTGTCTCCCAGCAATGGCGAAAGGCCAACCAGCACTGAAAGCTTGCTCTGTGTCAGATCAGCTGGAAAGTGATGATAAAAACCACAACTAGCTGTGGCTCTGCACAGGCCTCTCATTGGTCACTGTGAGTCATGCTTTGTTCTGGTGACAGGCTTGTCTCCTTTCCTCCTTGCTTCACCCCTGAACTCTGAGGGAAGCCAAGATCCCAACCCACTCTGACCCTGTTTCCTCTTTGTAGGATTAAAGCAGCTTCAAAGCTGCACACAGCATTTAAGAAGCCATAAACATGCAGCAAGCGTTCATATGTTGAAGTTACAATAGCAACTCCTTGTGGTAGAGAGCTGGACTCTTAATCCACAGAGAGCCACAGGGTCGGTGCTGTTATTCTTATTTTGCAGATGAAGAAATTGAACCTTAGAGAGGTTAAAGGGTCATATAAGTGTATGGGAAGGAAAGCCTGGCTCACATTCTGGGTCTCAGTCCAGCACAGCACATTCCTCTCCCTCCCTTTCTGTAGGGTGTGCATCTCTCTCTCTCTCTCTCTCTCTCTCTCTCTCTCTGTGTGTGTGTGTGTGTGTGTGTGTGTGTGTGTGTGTGTGTGTGTGTGTGTGCCTTGCTGGGAGAAGACAGCTCACTTAGCCCAAGCTGACCCATGTAGCCCAGGACAGCCTGGTCCTCCTGGCTCCTTATGGAAACAACCCAGAACCCTGAGAATTTGCATAAGAGGCAGACTATGTCTCTGGAAGGACCACAGTGAGGAGGTGGAGGACACCTCCTTCAGAGCACACTGTTGCTCTGTGATGTAGGCAAAGGCCCCTATGCTGCTGCCTTTCTCTCTAAAATCAGGCAGTCCTGTGGCTCTGGGTCCTCACTCTCATTGTGGATCTCTGCTTCCAATGATCTCTGGCTCATGTTACACATGGTGGGAGTTATGATTTGTACAGTCATTATGAGCTCTGCATTTGTATTTGTGAACAACAGGGGGCTCTACTGGCTTTAAAAGATAGCAGGTTATATCACACACACACCATATACCACACACATACCATATCACACACACACACCCCACACATACATACACCCTCCACATATCTATCACAAAATGCCCCCTATACACCATATAAACATGTACACCCACATACCATACATACCACACATGTATACCACAAAACCAACACACACACATGAACATGACAGAGCTAAGACTTCACTACACCATACAGTGGGCTGATACTTGATAGCTCAGAATGTCAGGGCAGGACTTCCCGGACTCTGCTCAGGTGTGAGCAGCTGAGTCAGTCACAGGTGGACCGATGTGTCCTCACCAGTCTCCTAGAACTGAAGGGAAGAGGCAGGGTGTGGGGTGCTCAGGCACTAAGTTCAGGCCTGGGGGAGGTGGCTCAGGAAGCCAGAGCGCTCCTGTCTCTCTCTCTCTTCAGTCTGGCCTGACTCTGCTGCCCCTTCCCATTGGCCACGCACCCAGAAAATACGTGAGAAAACCTGTGGACTCTGCTCCTCCATTTTTCCTGCCAGGTGCCACCTGAAAGCTTTGAAAACCTCTTTTGTTTATCAAGACCCCAAAAGGCCCAGGTGGCCCACAGGCAAATGCTCCCAGCTCACCACACCAATGAGAAGTGCCTACGTTAGAGCACATGATCACACGCATCTCCTCAGCTGTTTCTCTGACTCCACTGTCCACTGTAGTATTTATGTCTCCTCTGCTTCCACAGTATCTGTAAGCCATTACCATCTGACACTTCAGTCTTGGCACACCTTAACAGCAGAATGTATTTGGAGGGGGCAAATCCAAACTAGTCTCCATTTGGGAACGACAGGGCAGATGAAGCTGCACTTGAGCAATGTAATCCAGAGGGAATGTAGCAATCTCATACAAAGACAGTGCTGGTTCCAAAGGGAGAGTTTTTGTGAATATCCAGCAGTTGGACAGACCCAGAGGAGTCCATGAACATCACTAGGGATTCAGGCCTTGGCAGCAAAGACAAGTGTGCACGGCCCGTGTTTCCCTTATCTTCACATTGCTCAGGATGCTCGCTAAGATAGTGGTACGTGTAAAAATATTGTGGCTTTTGAAACAGGTTTTCACTCTGCTTGATTAAATGGTGGTGATGGTGCCTGGCTCAAATGCTGCTATGAACATTAAGTAGTTAGTGCCTGTTAAGCTGTTAACAAACTGTGTGGTATATAGTACATAATAAACAATGAGCCTACTGTGGGTATGCCATGAGCTATGTGGGCTCTGAAGGAAAACAAGGAGAAAAGTTCCCAAAATGACTGTTTGAAAACAGGATCTCACTGTGAACCCCTGGCTGGTCTTGAATTCACAAAAATCCAGCTGCCTCTGCCTCTCAGTTTTGAGCAATGTTCACATCCTCAAAGCAAGCAGCTGGCCTCTAAACATAGAAAGAATACCCAGAAAAAGATATCTTTGTAGGCAAGGGAGTCACACCAGAGGGCTCACCCTTGCAGGCAGGGGAGTCATACCAGAGTGCTCACCCTTGTAGGCAGGAGAGTCACATCAGAGTGTTCACCCTTGCAGGCAGAAGAGTCACACCAGAGTTCTCACCCTTGCAGGCAAGAGAGTCACACCAGAGGACTCAGAAAGGAACAACCTGCCTTGGTGGGGTTCTGTCTCTTCAAAGCCAGCAAACAATTTCCCCATCCAACTCAGGATGGTTGACTATGGCTACTCAGAGTTCAGCTCCAACAGGGTAAAGAGGATAGGGATCTTTCAGCACAAAGATTTATTTCAAGACTGACAGAGGAGTCCAGGATTTATTTCTATGCTGATTGGTATGACTAAGCATCAAGCATCCTTTATCCACTGAGCTATTTTCCTGGCCCTGGTGAAATACTTTTATGCAAATAATAATAATCTCCTGGTCTGTTTCTGGTACCCAGACCCAGAGCATCACTTAGTTGTCAGTGGCAGGGTCTAGGTTCAAATTCAAATTCAATTATTTGCTGTGTCAGTATCCTCCAGAGGTACAGAGTCCCTGCACTCCAGCAATGACAGTGTAAGGACAGACATGACCCACCCTGAAGTCCGGCAGACATCAGTATGGCCCCTTGAAGCCAGCCAACATAGCAGAGAAGGTCCTTGAATTGTAGAAGCCATTGGGAAGGCTTTCTTTACTCTGGCAACTTTTTCTTTTTTTCAAACCTCTCTGAGAAGGATATAAGCTAATTGATCAGACTAAAGCTGTGTGAGTTCCTTGTTCTCCTTTCCACAGCCGGATGAAAGTGAACATCTTTGATGTGTGGATTAACAACTTCCTCGGCCCTTCCCTCCAGCTTCCCCCTCTCAGAGGGGCAGAGGCTGAAGAACTGCCTGGGCACTTACAACTGTCTGGGGGTGCTGGGTAGGAAGGGAGGACAGTTCTCTTCTGCTTCTACTATTTTGGGGGAACCCATCCCAGAATAGGTAAGGGAAAATAGCATATTAATTAGTATGTAGGCTTTTGGAGACAGGAAACAGCACACTACTCTATGCTTCTCTTTTTTACAACCCTGCACACAGCTGGAGGGGTCTGTGGAGAAAATTTGAGTTTGTCCTGGGTGTGTAGATGAGGAGAATCATGGATCCGGGGTGATGTGGGGACAATAAGCCTGGCTAACAAGGATAAGGGGTTGGAACATTTCTTGTTTTATTGTGGACGCTCTTCTTCACTGAGCTGGGTGGGTTTAGCTTGCTACCTTGGAAGCTGGAGCCTTCCAGAGACAACATGGCTCTGATAAGAGGTGGCATCTCCAATTGTTTGCTGAGTTTCAACTTTCAGGAGGGCTCCCTGCGGTGTCAGAGTTGAATTCTAAGCAATTCAGACTCAAGACACTTCATCCTACCCTGGAACATCCACCCGGTTCCTTACCACCCTCATCCTCCCCAGTTTAAAGATTCTGTATATCTCAGACTCGGCCAGATGCTTCTCATTTCTTGGGAATCCTGAGTCCGAAGACAGGGTGCCTGTATCCCTGAAGTCAGCGCAGAATTAAGTTTGCCATGAACTTGATATAGAGGAAAAGGAGGAAGTAGACATAACAGGTGACAGTGGCTGATAGAGGGACACCCTTCACAATGTCTCTAGACACCTGGAAGGGTAAACAAAGAGGACCCCTCCCCTACATTCACCTCTCCCACCTCACACCCCATTGTGACTCATTGCTCTTCTTAACATCTAGCCTGGTCTTCACTGCCAAGGCCCCTTGGTCCTTCTCTTCCTTCTGACTCCCAGACCACAGATGGTAGTAAAGGCTGTTAGCCATCCTCCATCCTGGCTGCCACTCCTCCTCTACTGGGTGGGTCACCATCTCCGGCCACAGGGTTAGTCCTAGGAGCCAGCTCAAGTGCACACACATGTGGTGATATGTCACATAGTTAATAAAACCTGAAATATTAAGAGATTAACACACAGTCAAAACCTATGCAGACAGCTCAGGAATTTCTTGATCCTTGAGTACAAGGACAAACAGCTAGGATTCAATGATACATACCTTTAATCCCAGCACAGGGAAATCTGGGAGTGGTGACCTATGCCCTTAATCCCATAATTCCAGAAACAGAACTTCCTGTGTTTCTGTGAGTTCAAGACTGGCTGGCTACCAAATAGAGTAGCTCACGCCTTTAATCCTAACCTGGATGGGATACAGCTGGATGCGAAGGGTATTTAAGGTGGGTAGCAAACCAGCAGGGGCAGAAGCGACCAGGAGCAAGGCTGAGGAAGCTGGAAGACAGCTGGGTGAGATCTGACTGTGGTGTTTCCTCTCTCTGATATTTCAGCCTTTCCCGATATTTGGCTCTGAGTCTCTTTCAATACAATCCAAATTCGTGCTACACACACACACACACACTCACACACTCTTACACACATGTGCATGCATGCACACCTAAATAAATCTTTTTCACATATTTGCACTTTTTAGTAGAACCATTGGCACTTTGACACCTGGAGTCAGGAAGTAACAGAATCTCCCACTTCACATTGGTGGAACTCAGAGTCTGACCTGTGTATGTGTTCAAAGCATATCCACCGCTGTTGTTTTCCTCTAAGTGGACATATTTACCAATAAAGACTTGGGAGTCAGATGTTGGGGAAAAATCTGCTAGATCAGTAACTGAGAAGTGACCAGCTGACCTTCCTTTTTGGCCAGAGACCCAGCAAGAGAGCAGCATCTCCACCGATCCCTAACCCAAAAGGACTGTGACCCCTCAGTCCCTCCCTACTTCTTCCTGTGTACCTCTTTACTCACCTTCTCTGGTCCTCTGTACTTTCTATAGCTAATCTTGTCAACTAGTCACTGGCTCTGCCCCCTGATCCAAGGTTAACACAGTCTGGGAGTTTCTCAGTGTGATCAGATATCCTGCAACACACAAGTATTCTCCTGTTTCATCTCCCTAAAAGGAGACAGAGAAGCAGCAGCGGGGGAAACTGAGGCAAGGGGCAAGTGATTTACTCAGAACTCTTCCTAATATAGTCTGGGCTCTCTCTCAAGGCTCCTAGTCAATGCTGGCTTCCCCTGTTCTAGGGTCTTCACGAAATAGCTCCAGCCTCCCCAGGACATTAAGACACAACTTTGCCCATCGAAAAATTATGGAGATAATGAGGGGGGTGGTCACAGATGCTGCTCTAGACCTAGAGTAGAGGTGGCCATTAGCATGAGGAGGGACATTTTTTGGGAGCTGGCAGAATACTGACCATCTCTGAGTAATGAGTACAGAGCCAAGGTTATCTGATTTTCCCACCTGCACCAGAACCCTAGGCCTCGACTCTCTCCAGACCTTTGCACGGGCTAGTCCAAAAGCTAGTCCTCAATATGTATTTTGGTAAAATATTTAGGGCACTTGCAAAGGTGTAGTGAGCCCTAAAATGCTCCAAGATCTAAGAACTAAGCTCCACATGGAGACTGTCAGCTCAACAGGCCCCTCTGCAGCACTAGGAAGAACAGCCAGGAAGGAAAGAACACTTCACCTACTCAGGCAGTCGGTGATGATACTGACCGTGTGATTGCCATTTCCTGAAGATCCCCTGGCCCTTGTCTGGGGATGAAGAGATGACTGATGGCTCAGTTGTTAAGAGTACTGGCTGCTCTTACACAGGACCCAAGTTTGGTTTCCAGAACCCACATGGTGGATCCCAGTCACCAGTGTCCCCAGTTTTATCAGGCCTGATGCCCTCTTCTGTCCTCTGCAGGAACTACACAGACACTGTATGACGTGGGATGTCTTTCTGTGTGCTTTGAATATCATTCTTTAATAAAGAGACTGTCTTGACCTATAGCAGGCATCTTAGAAGTAGGTGGAAAAATCAGAGCATATATAGGGGATGGAGGGCAGAGTCAAGGGAGACACCATCCAGCCACCCAAGAATCAACATGTAAAATAACACAGGTGAGCCATGGGCCATGTGGCAAAACAGATTAATGGAAATGGGTTGAATTAAGATTCAGGAGCTAGCTAGCAAAATGCCTGAGCCATAGGCTGAATAGAATGAAATTAATATAAGCCTTTGTGTGATTATTTGAGGCTAGTGGGTCTGGTACTACAAGTCTATGGGTCTGGACTAACAGCTGATTGGGCCAGAAACCTCATGTGTACAAGCAGACAAACACTCAAAAAATGGAAATAAATAAATCTTTAAAAAATACATTTCTGTTTTTGTTTCTGCCTCTCTGTCCTCTTCTCTCTGCCCCTCCTCCCTCCCTCCCTCCCCCTCCCCCACACTCACACTGGTTCTACTTGGGCTAACTGTCCATCCTCATTGCTTTTCCTCTCAATAAAACTAATCATTTCCTTTGTATAGAAAACCTGCTCATTCACAGCAATCCTAGCGCCTTTTAAAAATCCAATGACTTTTCTTATCAATTTAATTATTTCAACACATTGTTCAAGTTAATTAACTTTTCAGAGTTGATTTAATTTTGTAGACACAAAGGATTTTTAAGATCAAAAAATGTTTTTAGAGTCAATAATACAAAAGGAGTGTGTTTGTTGTTGAAGTCTGAGCAGTAAAAAAAGAAGATATATCTGCACTTTCCAGTCAGTGAACCAGCCACCACCCATATGTCTATCTCTTAATATTTTGTATATTTCTTTTTGTTCATTTTTTTAAAAAAAATATAACTGAAAATATGTGGCTTATGCAAATTTGTATCCCTTTCTCCCTTGACATCATGAATATTTTGCAGTATAATTACAATCCTAAGTGTAATTTCAATGTCTCTTTAGCATTCATTTTCAAGTTCTATGAATTGTTTAGGCAACCATAACTTGCCAACATTTAGCATATTCTGTTCCTTCCTTATCATCAGGGAACAGGGATAAACATGTCTGTGTGAACCTTTGGCCCACAATATGTCTGTTTTCTCCATCAGCTTCTTAGAATCCAAGTTCCTTGGTGAAAGGGCACAGGCTCAAGTCTTGAAGTTGCTAATTGCCTTCCCAAAAGGGTGGAAGAGTGAGCACCCCCCACAGTGTCTGCATGCGGGTCCCTCTTTTGGTGATCTGAGCATCCTTTCCACCTGTTAATGTTCTGTTCCCACACTCTCTGTGAGTTTGGGTGTAATTTTTCCCATGGTGGTAAGCTATTCATCAATTACTAGGCAACCTTTCATCTCTCACATGTTTTTTATTTATTTAATTTTTGTGTCTATGTGTGCTAGAGTGCTCCACATGAGGGTTTGTTAGTATTTCCCGCATGAAAGAACTCACCACCATGCTGCCAAGGGGGCCATATTAGGTTTACTGGGGGGGAGGAAGAGAGGAGAGAAAGAGTAGGGTGGGGCCAGAGAGAAAGAGAATAAAGGAAAGTCTCCCACGTGGCTGGGGATTTTAAAAGGTCAGAGGCTTTGGAGCCCCTGCAGATGAAGGCGTGGCCACAGCAATGTAACAACCTAACAAGGGTTCTGGGAATTGAACCTGCATCCTCTTCAAGAGCAGCAAGTTCTCTTAGCCACAGGGCCATCTCTCCAGACCCTGGCTGCTCAGTTACATCTTTGACAAACACTTCTCTGTCATTTACCATCGCCTCTTTGGTTTATGAAGTTTTTGGTGAGTGGACAGTATTTTTTCAATCTTTTCCTTTTTTAAATGAGTCAGATAACAAAGGCCAATGTAGAAACACAGATCAAAATTCAGGTAAAAATACCAAGCACAGGAAAGTGCAGGCAAATGTTTTATTCTGCTTTATCTGAAATGCATCTGTAAGTCTAGCTGCAAGCATAGCTCTTCATGGATACTTTCCTTCTCAAAAAGCTTTAAAAATATCCCGGCAGTAACATTCTTCATTGATGCTTTAAGCATTGTATGGATTATATTCTGCTGTTTGCTAAAGTCATCTACCCAGTCTCTGTGATTGACAGATCCCCTGAGACTGACTATAGGGAGAAAGTCTATTCTGACTCAGAGTTCTAGAGGGACACAGTCCACTGTGTCTGGGAAAATACAGCCACAGAAGGCAGGAGTAGGAAGCTGGCTTGTCGCATTGCACCCGTATTCCAGAAGCAAAGAGAAATAGGAAGGAATCTCAGGGAGGAATGCTCCAGTTCTGCTCATTATTGCTTTTAACATTTTGCAAAACTGGCTGCTGGATGTGCATGCTTCCCAGGACTCCAGCCTGGATCTGGATTCCCCCATTCATCTCCATAATTCTTCAACAACCCTGATCTGCAACTATCAACCTCTTCCTAACAGATCTGTTTTTATTTTGGTGGTACTGCCTGTTAAAGCCAGGGGTCTTACAACACATTAGGCAAGCTTTCTGTCACTGACCTACACTCTCAGACAGTTGCCCAGGTCTTGATTTACAGCCCACCCCCCTCCCCTCAGTTTTACACCAATTGCCTCTCAAGGGCTTGTGTGACGAGAGATCTCAAAATCCATCATTTCAAAACTGAACAACTCACCCATTTTACTACAGCTCCTATAGCTTAGGCTGTCTCCCCAGCCTATATTTTTATTTATCTATTTATCTATTTATCTAGCAGTCTGGGTATCAAACTCAGGGCCTAATGCATGCCAGACTACCCCCTGAGCTATGTGCTCAGGTCTTGAGGGTGATTCTTTGAGTCAGCTTTTTTCTCCAGATTTTTTGGGTTGCTGTTTGTCCTATAAACTCAGTTCTCCATAAGGTCAAGTAAAGCTACAGGTTTTTTAACTCTTTTTTTCTCTCTTTGGGAGTAAGAATGATAATTTCTACCTTTTATATATCAGATCTAAAACTTTAAAAAGATTTATTTTTCAGGAAGTTTAAAGAAAGTCTGCTGCCTTGCCACATGGGAGGTCAGTGCTATGCGACGAGCAAGTAGAAAGAGGAGAGACAGAGAAGCCGAGCAGTGTGTTTGCTGTAAAGAGAGGTGGAACTGGAGACCCAGGTCAAGCTATGGTGATGTCCCGCTCTATGGCCCTACCTCAGCCAGGGTCTGTGTTGATGTCTGAGACCCATGCAATATCTAAGGTCTGAAGCCATGGTAACATCTGAGGGCTATACTGAGCTGGTTCTGCCCCTCGCCTGGGCAGTGGGAGAGAACTGGCCCTGGTGGTGTGGGTTGACCAACTCAGTGGCCACCCAGGCTCAGATTCAGGGCTTTGAGTTGAATCACCCAACAGCTACCCCATCTATGAGCTATTGGAACACTTGAAGGGGCCAGTCTTGCAGATCCATAGCTGCAGGATCCCCATGACTCAGGACAGCAGCAGGATATCTGAGAGGAGCCTCAGTGAGGGTAGCAGAAACCAGAGGCCTTGAACCAGACCAATGACTCATTGAAGTGAACATTTGCAAGTAAAACTATGAGGCCCACTGCAGACTCCAGTGCCACTATGACAGATTGCCATGTCGTGGGAGGCAGGAGAGATGGAGGAATCTAATGCTACATGCACAACAGAACTGGAGACAAGACACCGTGACAGACTCGGAGAAACTCCCGGTGGGTAGAAGATCAGATTGTGCCAGATGGGCCAGAGAGATGTTTTGTTTGTTTTGATTTTTGTATTTTATTTTCTTTGGGGGGTAGTGGTGATAATTTAAGAAATAAAGCCTGCCTGCAGATCAGAGGACAGAGCCAGCCACAGTTAGCCATAGAGGCCAGGCAGTGGTGGCACACCCCTTTAATCCTGGCACTAGAAAGGTTGAGACAGGAAGTGATGTGGCTGAGCAGAGAAGGATTACGGGAAAGAGTGGACAGGAATTTGGCCCTGGGCTTCCTTTCCTGTTGGCTGAGGACTTAGAAACATTCACTGTGAGAATTCATGGAGACAAGATCTTCCCCTTTCAGCTTGAGGATTCAGTAGTGGTGAGAATTTTCTCTAGTGGCTTGTTCCTCTGTCTCTTTGATCTTTCAGCATTTACCCCAATATCTGGCTCCAGGTTTTTATTATAAGACCAATTTGGATTTGTGAAACTTGGGGGGGGGGTGCAAGGGTGAAGGGAGGATATGGGAAGACTGGAAAATGACTGGGATAGGGGTGCATAATGTGAAATTACCAAAGAATCAATAAAAACTTATAATTTTTTAAAATTCTGCATTCAGATTACTTAATGGTTACAGGACTACCAACCATCAAGGAGGTTAGATTTGTAGCTAAAAGCTCTCAAAAAGGAAAGCACTGGGCCCAGGTAGGTTCAGCTGAAGATTTTACCAAACTAAATAGTCCTGAAGCTTTGATATTTGTTAAAAGCTCCATCTGAATGACTTAAGATGTAACCCTCTTTTCTTTATCATTGTAGCCTAAGTGTATTCCCCGATTTGTGTATCTATGCATTGCTGTCTTCAGTGTGGGCTTGTATGTATTTGCTTCCTATCTCAACTCATTTTCCTGCTGTTCTACTTCAGGGTTATCCTTGCACCCCCCCCCCAAACACACCCACCCCCGGCCTCCAAACAAGGACTTTGTGTTGTGGATGGAATTTGAAGCATGAAGACAGAAACTGACTGACAGTCCTCTGTACCAACTAAGAGGAGCATGGCACCGCATGTCAGATTTGGGTAACAAAAGAAGGAAGGAAGAGAAGGGGAGAGAGAGGGAGGGAGGCAGGGAGAGAGAGAGAGAGAGAGAGAGAGAGAGAGAGAGACAGAGAGAGAGAGAGAGACAGAGAGAGAGAGAGAGACAGAGAGAGAGAAGCAATCAAGGCAGTGGAGTGTTGTATATGAGTTCTGATCCCATTTGAACCAGAGGACTGGACCTGCCACAGCCGCTTTTACCTCCCAAAAATGACTCCGACACTCATATTAATTTCATCCTGTTTGGCCTATGGCTCAGGAACATTGCTAACTAGCTCTTTCATCTTAATTCAGCCCATTTCCATGAATCTGTCTGCCATGTGGCTCATGGCATGGCCCAGCTCACCTGGGTCCTACATGCTTCTTCTTTGGCGGCTGGGTGGAGTCTGTCTGACTCAGCACTTCTTGTCCCTGACTGACCCTCAGTTTCCCCACCTGCTTCTACGGCACCGGGCACAGACCCAAACAGTTCCTTTATTTACAGCATACAGAGAACATTCCCACACAGCGGAGCAGCTGGTGTCCTAGCCCAGGAAAGGCAGAGAGAGAAGAATTGAGAACCCAGGACAACCCGAGATGACAAACCTGATTTTACCTAATATGAGAGAAAAGACACAGTTGGACAACTCTTAAAGCTTTCTGTTAAACTTCCACTGAGTGGTTGGTGGTACTGTGGGTGTGTGCTATGTAAAAGTCATAGGACAGCTAGTGGGGTCGGCTCTCCCTGCCGTCATGAAGGTCCCAGGGTTACACTGGGCCTCTTCACTCACTAAGCCATCACTTAGTGGTGGTCATGTTTGCCGCCACCAAGGGTCCCCATGTGGCTGGAGAAGACTTTGCATTGCGGGGTCATGAGCTCCTCATCATCCTCTCAGCCAGAGCAGAGAAAGGCAGAGGCCTGCATGCCGCTTGGGGTAGACAGAGGTCTGTTCTCGAGCAGTAGAAGTCTCTGGTTGACCCCAAGACAGTGTTTTCAGCTCAGGCTGCATATCCACCTCATCCAGATGTCCTACATACCAAGATCATCTAATTCACGAGGTTGGGGTCAGGTTCTACCACATAGGACCTGTAGTCTGGGGCATCTCCTGGTCTCCCAGAGCAAGCCTCCTAAGACGACTCTGGGAACTATGGGAAGGAAGCCTCCTCCCTCTGGATGTTTATGAAGAACATTCTCATTGTTGCCCTTTCCTAAAAAACAAAAACCAAGAGCTCACCTCCATTGTCATGTCCTGATGAGCCACTGGGGTCCTCAGTTGCATCCAGGGCCAAGGCTGAGAGCTTGAAAGAAAGAGAAGCTGCTATTTCTCTCTGGAACTGAGACTGGCACCTCCCAGAACAGCAGGCTAAACCCTTGCAAAACAGTCTTTAAAAAAAAAAAATGTGTGTATACCTGTTTCTGTACATTTAAAAATGTGTGGGATGCACACAGATATCATCTGTTAGTATCAAGTATTTTTCTCAGTTGCTTCCTATTTTATTTTTTAAAAGATTTATGTGTATCAATATTTGCCTACATGTATGTCTGTGTTCCAAATGCATGTGGATGACCCTGGGAGGCCAGAGGAGAGCATTGGGTCCCCTGGAACTGGAGTTACAGATGGTTTTGAGCCATCATGTGGGTGCTGGAAACTAAACCTGAGTCTTCTACAAGAGCAATAGGCCAATGAGCTTGAGGCACCTGAATGTCTCTGACTCCACTCCCAGAACCTGGCTTTTATGTGGGTGCAGGAGAGTGAACTCAGGCCCTCATAAGTATATGGCAGGCACTTTGCTGAGCCTTCTCTCCAGCCCCAGAAATGCCTTTCCTGTCTCTGATCACAGATCCCTGGGCTCTCCCTGGCTTGCCCCTTCCATTGTCCCCTTTGCTTCCCACTCACGAGGCTTTGCTGAATAAGATCTCCTGCCCAGAGCAGACCAGCCACGGATGGTCTCTGACGATAATTTGGAACACTGGGAAATGAGTTTTCTGTCTTATCTAATGTTGATAGTAAACGCTGTCAGTTCTCACCTGCACTTTGCTCATTCAGCCCTGGTGAATGAGCAGCTGGTGGTGAGACAATGGCCAAAGGTTAACTGATTTTTATCATGGAATTGTACTCCCAACAATTCATGGAGCCTAGGAGCAGAGTTCAAAGGAAGCAAGACCTATCATTTGCCTGGTCCATTCTTAGATAGATTATTCTTCCCTCTTTGCCCTTGAAGGCTGGTGATGTAATGACAACGTGGCTAAGTGCCATGAGATAAGATGGCTAAATTCCATAGAGCCAGATCACCAGGTAATGGGCCCACCTCCCTCCTCATCTGGAAAATAGGACATCACAAGACCCTATGTGTTGGTTTTGCATGTGAGAAGAGATACACACATACACTCACACTACCAAGGCCACACAAGAGTTTAAGAGAGTTCCCAGGCAGGTACAGGAGAAGAGAAGCAGGACAGGAGAGATAGACCGAAACATGGCGTCTCTTTTTTAAGCGAAGGGGTGTGCACGGGTTTATATAGCCATGCCCAGAGGCATGCTTCCAAATGAGTGTGTCCTGCCGGAGCCATGTTGACTTCACCACGTGGAGTGTCAGGAATCCTTACACTGTGCTCCACTGATGGCCACAGGAGCCTAGCTGTCCAAGATGTGAGCAGTCTTCCCACTTTCTTTTCTGTCACTCCACCACAGAGCAGGATCCATTCTGGGTGCCTGGCCAGCCGTTCCCAGATAAGACATTCTAGATTGTAAGCCCTTTTACTTTTTGTCATGGTAGTCTAAAGACCAGCATACAGGTTGTACACTACTCAATAAGGAGGCAGGGGCACCATTTACATAGCCAGAGATGAACTGGGATGCAATGCATTTTATGCAGAAAGAGTTTATGGGTGGTGGAGTTTCCTAGGTTAGGGGTCAGCTTCCTAGCCGTGACCTGTATGTGCCTGGACAACTGAGTCACTTTCAGGAGGGTGTCATACTGTCATACTCTGTAGTGGCTGTCTAGACTGGTCTTATATTTTTTGAACAGGAGTCTCGCATATTCATTTTGCACTGGGCTCTACCATCTCACATGCCATGTTGGGTTTTTTTATGTCCAAGAATGCCCACTCTTTGTTCCCCTCTTACGTATGAGTTATTTTGCTTTTTTCTGTGAGCAAACACTCAACATAGTTTATGAGAGAAAAGGGTTATTTTGGCTACTTCTGTTGTACCCATGTCTAGATAATCCCAAAGACCACCATGTAGTTGGACTCCCTGCAAAATGCATGAGGGCTTTATTGTCACACACAGGTTCCAAATGAACCTGGGTTGATAACCATCATTCTGATGCAGTGGAAGGCTATCAACACCCCTGTCCCGAATGGAGGGGGATTTTAAAGAAAAATCTATGGTAAGCAAGGTGCTGCATGTCTTGGCATTCCAGGTTTGGGAAAGGGGTACAGGGTACAGTAGTTATTAGCTGAACTTTCTGGCACAAACTGACCTTTTGAATATATTGACTGTCAGGCGCGCTCCCAGACCTGGACCCCATCCTCAGGTACCACACACTTCTCTGAAACAAAGCTTTGTATAGATGAATCCACGTCTTCACACTTCAATCCACCACTGAGGTAAAGGCAGGGTGGACCAGTCTTTATCCAAGGTAGCAGGAGGGTGAGGCAGACTGCTCACATGGTGACCTGGAAGCAAAAAAAGCCCTAATTCGGGGCCTGGCTACCCACTTCCACCAGGTCCTACCAATCAATGGTCCTACAACATCCCCAAGTAGCATCTCCCACTGGAGACCAAGCTCTCAAGACAGGGACCTTTGGTGGACAGTTCAGATTCAAACTATAACATACAGAAAACACAGTGTGAAATTCTAAGTTCAAATCATCTTTCTTAAAAAGAATTTCAAACTTTTTAGATAATCTCTGTTTTAAAGATGAACACTCAGGCTTCCATCCTGACTACAAAAGTGTGTGGCCTCTGCCTGGAACTCTCTGGATAGTTCCATGAGTTCTAACCAAGGATCTCTGGCACCGATACTAAGTTGTAGTTTCACTGGATGAGATGCTTCCTCCACTATTAGTACTTACAACTTGAGAGCATCTTAAAGTAATTTGTTTTAAAAATGGATAGTTTATTATTATCCACTTAAATAAAAAGTGTTTAGCCTCTCTATTTGGAATATCTATCAGGCAAAAAGTGAAAACCAGGGCAGCTTAGTATTCCTGTCTCTTATTGACAAACCATCCTGTCTCCATCTTAGACTTGAAGCTATCTTATAGTAAAGACAGACTAGATTCATTCCTGTTTATGATTAAACCTCTTCTTGGTTGCTTCCTGTCTGTCAGGAAGGAGGTTTCCTTAATCTTGTCTTTCATATTACATCTCCAGGCAAATCTCCCTTCAGAATACTCCAAGAGCCACCCTTGGAAAGGAAGGTGGGTGGAAGTCAGGTAGCAGCCACCACCAAGTGCTATCCCAGAAAAGGCGTCTGCCCCCTGCCTCCACTCCACTCCATCAACATCTGCTCTTGGAAAATACTGTATCTCTGGATCCTTCACAATGAAATAAACTTGCCTTTCCCTCCAGATTGTTCCAAGGATTAAAGTGTGGGAAGACATGCAGGCTGTGGTGAATGTCCCACTGATACTGCTTTTTACTCACGGTGAGTGTAACCACCAGCTCCTTCTGTTCCATGCCACCTCCAGCCACAGCTTTGCCAATCTCCAGGTCAGATTCGGCTTCTGTGACTCAACAGTGGAGTTTGTTTGTCTGGGAGCTGAAAGTGAACAAGGGAATTAGGGACAGATGTTTGTTTGTAAGTTGGCTGTCACCCTGCAGGAAGGTGTCCACACCTACTCGTGTTCCTGAGTGAAGTCTGTGGCATGCACTACAGTACTGGCTGTGCTGATGTTACTGTTTTGAATACAGAACACCCGCCCACCTTGCCAGGGCACTGTCAGCTTTGTAAAATCTTGATCAGAACTTGGCTGAACAATGAGGCTCTCCACCTCTGTCATGTCTATACTTTTCTGACCACTGTAACCCACAGCACACCAACATGACCCTGTTCCTTGTAATCTCTGGCAATACTACACAGAAAAGAATTAGAAAGGGAGGAAGAAAATTTTGGTTGGTTCCCAGATCCTAGCTACATGCTATGGACTTCATTTCCCTTTGTAAATGCACCTGGTTCCTGCCTCACTTCCTCTCACTTTATTTCTTTTCGTAGCTGGACTCTCTTTCTCCACAAATACATGTCACCCCAAGGATAAAATTCAAAATTTATGAGGTCTCATGATGGGTGGTTAAAAAAGAGGCAACACTGGGACCCTTTCTAATGAGCTATGCTTTGCTCATTGTTGTGAAACAATTTAACTATGTGAAGATATGTTACATTTTTAAGCTGCCGGAATATTACTTTAACTGTGTAAAGGTGTGTTACCTTTGTTTATGTTGCATTTGTTTAACAATGTAAGAATGTATATTTATTTATGTAAAGATGTGTTTCACCTTGCCTGCCTAAGGCACCTGATTGGTCTAATAAAAAGCTGAAGGGCCAATAGCTAGGTAGGAAAAAGGATAGGTAGGGCTGGCGGGCAGAGAGAGCAAATAGGAGGAGAAATCTAGGCTCAAGAGAGAAGAGAGGTGTAATGAAAGAAGAGATGAGGAGAAAAGTGGGACATGCCTGGGACAAGAAGCCAGGAAGCCAGCCACCAGACAGACACAAGAAGCAGTGAGGAGATATATATGGAAACAAAAGTAAAAAGGAACAAGGCAAAAGGTAGATACAGAGAAACAGGTTAAATTAAAAGAGCTAGCCATAAATGAGCCTAAGCTAGGCCAAGCATTCATAAGTAATAGTTTCCTTGTCATGATTTGGGAATTGGTTGGTGGTCCAAAAGAAAAAAGTCTGGTACAGGCCACCTTCACTGTCAAGGTGCTATGGTCCCCCATCACTTGACATGACCTGATCACGCTTCACATTTCAGCTATGTATTCTGGGCTTCTCTCACTGTGAGGTCACTGCTATTGTGTATACCTAGTCAGTATCCCCATAGGGGACACTTGCCCTGCAAACTTTGCTCACATCTGAAAAGCAGCCAGCTTGTTCTCCATTGTTTCACAGTAAAGGAGCTTCATGTCCTGAGCAAAGTGATTCTAATCCACCAAGCAGATAAAAAGCATTCCAGAAGTACAAAGAGAATTCAGGTTGTCCCAGGCTGGGGAGGTCTCCTGGCCCATTGTGAAATGCAGGTTCTTACTGGGTAGGTACTGAGCCCACGCTGAGCCCTGGGGCCTCCTTTGTTCTTCCTTCTCAGGTTCCCAGATAAATCCTGGTAGTCAAAGCTGCTCTGTATATGATGCCTGGCTTCTGGAATCATAGGTGAGAAATAAATGATAAGTCAGGTGATGCTGACTCTCAGGTTACAGGTCCTATTTTCCCCTAGGCAGCAGGCAGCAAGGAGACCTGGCTCCAGTCTCTGCTGGTGTCATCTCATGAATGTCAGGTTCAGGCTCAAGGACCTTGACTGGTAGAATAGCAGCTACCAGTAGCCTGAGGACTCTCCCTCAGAGACGGCCACTCACATCAAAGTGGGAGCTTGGTTTACTACAGAGAAGAACTTTAGGACCTGGGCTCATCCTGTGAGAGTGTATGATGGCATCTATAGGATTTGTGGGATATAAAGGCAAAGTGTTCAGAGGATACATAATTTACAATTCAGTTCAAAGACTAAGCAAGGTTTAAATGTTAAATAAAAATATATGAGCTGGCTTACTGTTTCAAATAATATTCTCTTGTAAGTGAACTGTGAAACACATTGCTCAGGGTTGGGGGTAGAGAGGTTATTGATTCTGATAAACTCAAAGGTTACATCTGTTCCAACCACAATCAAACATGACCGGCTATGTAACATAATTGAGGTCTCTGTACTAGTCTTGATTTTGTCAGCTGTGTGGAAGTTCTGACTCAGTTGGAAATGTAGACCACCTTGCAGATTCTGGCTGTCTACAAAGAAGTTGTCTCTATTTCTTTCTATGTCTCTTTCATTTCATGTCATTTATCCTGTCTCAATTTTTTCCCATCAGCAATGCAAAAGTTTGAAAAACATTCATCCCAAAACATTGCTGACTTCCGGGCTTTTTTCATCGGCTGTAGTTGGTCCTCTGGGGTTTCAAGAAAAACAGCACATTGAGGTGCCTTGTGATCCAATGTTGTTAGAAGCCTCTAAATTTTCCCAGTTTACTACAAGATTTTGGCATTTCCCAAAATTTTAACCATTTGCTTTTGTTTGCATAGTTTAATGAAGCACATAGCTCTAACCACAGTAGCACCATGCTGAGGTGAGCAGAACCCCAGGGGCAACAGAACAATAGGCTGTGACCTCTGGAGGACTGCCCAGCAGCCAAAGCCAACAGGCCCTCATGGATGAAGGAAGCAGAAATGGTGGCTTCCAGACAAGATGTGGACTGTAAACTTCCCCACCTAGCCTGTTCTCTAAAAGCAGTGAAAAAACCCCCGCACTGCTCTCCCTGCACTGGCTAGTTCTTGTGATGGTATATTGTAATATCTGATAAAAATCAGTCCGGAATATCAGAGAACAGAATCACCCACAGTCAAGCCATGAGGGTCAGGGAGTGGTGACCCATGCTTTTAATTCCATCACTCAGGAGACAGAGATCTTTCTGGATTTCTGTGAGGTCAAGGCATAACAGCCAAGTAGTAGTAGCTCACACCTTTAATCCTAGCTCTAGGATTATGATGCAGAGTTGAGCCCAGAAGTGAAATACATGGGCGGGGGAGATATTTAAGGCAGGAGGAGGCAGACATTCAGATATTTTGTAGAAGCAATCAGTCAGGCTGAGGACTCTTGAAGACAGCATTTACCCTGTTTGCCCTGAGAAGTTGGCTGGGTGAGACTTGACTGTGATTTGTTTCCTCTCTCTGATATTCCAGGCTGATTTTATTAAATATATATACAATATATCATGACAAGTTCTTGATTCCAAATCTAGAGCACAGGTGGAGTAGCCAGAGCTTGTCAGGTGTGTCACAACTTGGCAGGTGTGTCATAGCTGGCAGGTGAGTGCAGAGACAGGGTGCAAGCCTGCTTGTCAGTTTTGTGACTTGATGTTTGAGCCAGGTCTTATGGGACAATAGGAGAGGATGACTCAGGAATTATTTTCCAACACAGAAAAGTGAGATCCTATTGGGGCCACACCACTCACCCTGCAAGAAATGACACCATGAACACACTGAAATAAACAAGCAAGGTGCTTCAGGGAAAGGCCAACACTCTGACTAGAGAAGAGATTTTCAGGGCTTTTATTCACAACTCTGGGAAGTGAGGTGGAAATCCACACTGGTATATAAACCAGCAATGCTTCCAACTTCAGGAGTCAGAGGATGAAGCTAAGGGCAGCTCACAGCCCTTGTAAAATGAAGGGGGTCATAGAAAGGAGAGCAAGAGGAAACCCCAGAGTCCTAATGTCATTTCTACCTGTCTCTGTGGGGTACTGGGCTAAGGACAAACATGCTGTTTTTGAGCATCTGTAGTTTCTGATTTTGGCCAAATGAACTGAGAGTCGGTTGAGTACTCCCATGTCCCACGGCCTGGGGAAGGTGTTCTGGTGGAAGCTCCACCTCAATCCCATATACCCAAAGAATCTGGAATGTTCTGGTGAAGCCCCACCTCTCTCTCTGCCCAGACTCTGTCCCTCAGAAAGTCCTACCAAACATGGCTCCTCCCCACGAGATGCTCAAAACCACTCCCACAGGATATTTAAACTGCACCCCAGAAAACAGATATGTGGTCTCTATTTCCCATCTCCTCCCTGGAGGGTCAGAGGATCAATCACCTGGGAATGCTTTACCCACTTTACCCATTAAAGTGAGACTTTCTAATTTGGTCTGATTTAAACTGTTGCATCGGTGGAAAGGCTCATCATGGTGCAGGAACTTTTGAGAACTGCCTGTTAAAATGCAGGCTACACAATGGAGTACTACACAGCAGTAAGAAAAAAATGATATATGAAAAACACACACACACACACACACACACACACACACACACACACACACACACACGAAACCAAAAAAAAACCTTCTGGTTTGACTGTAGAAGGGTTGCTTAGCAGGAATTTGTGGTGGTCATGGTGCATCCGTGGGCATTAGCTGTGACCTACTGTGCTTCCTTCATCTGTAGCTGAGCCTAACCTGGCTTGGGGAGTTTTAGATTTCATTTTTTATGTTTCATGTATTTTAGAGAGAAAAAAAGTTTTATTACTGTATGAGGTTTTTGGGTTTTGTTTTGTTTTGTTTAGCTATCCTGGATGTTTTGCTTTTTTATATAAAGTTTGATAGTGATTTTCAAAAAACAATAAAAAAAAAAAAAAAACAATTCAGGCTCCCAGGTCTTGCCCACTACATTCAGAGTGATACCCTCTTAGGAGCAGCCCCTTAGCTCTGCATCTGTACCAGACAGATGTGAGGACTCTTAGGAACCTGAGTTTGTACTTTGAGGCAGGTTTATGCATTAGAACAAGAGACTTTGGTATCAGCTGCCACTGAAACACTGTGAGATGGGAAGGGCCGCACAGAAGGCAGCTACCTCATCAGAATGGAGCCCTTACAGGTTGTCCTGGATTCTCTTCTTCACTCTTAACTCCCCATGCCCTGGCCTCAATGTCACACACAACAACAACAACAATAACAACTCTGAATTGTCACTTAAACAGGCATCTGGAAAAGATCTGGGATTTTTATAGTCAGCAGATTAGTACCTGGGAGGAAAATACTTCAGTCATTGGAGTCTGGCCTCTTAGACTCACACCCAGGTGTTTTTGTTGCTGTAACGTCTAACTCTGAAAACTGACAAACAAGCTCAGGATGAGCACTACAGGACACTAATCCCATGCTGCCATGACTAATGTCTTCTTGACTACCATGAAAGAAACAAGCCTTTTCACACATGTCTCCACAAGAGTCCAGAATGTTCTGCCCTCTCATTTGCCAGCCAAGAGACTCTTCCTTCAAAACTGAATAGAATATATTGAAAGAAAAAGAAAGTAGGCCTTACTTATTCTAAATCTTCAATTAACAGGCACTTCATGGAAACATTTTTTGTTTTGTTTCTTGTTCTTTTGAACAGGGTTTCTCTGTGTAACAGCCCTGGCTGTCCAGAAACTATTTGTAGACCGGACTGGTCTTAAACTCACCGAGATCTGCCTGCCTCTGACTCTTGAATGATGGAATTAAAAGCATGTGCCACCACTGCCCAGCTTCATGAAAACATTTTAAGCCCTAAATGAATGCCCAAATCTTTAAGGGTTAAAAATGTGCTGTAATAAAACTTATCTAAGTCACTTGGAAAAAAGTATTAAGGATGTTCTTAATTAGTTTAGCTCTCAGATTTAAATTTTAAAGTGACCATAAAGCCAGACCATTGCCTGTAATAGGCAAATAAATTCAACCAGTTCTTAATTTATTTAATTAACTTAACATTTAAAAAAAAACTGAAGGATAATTTTTAGGGAAAACATGAGAGATATGCTAGCAAACATGAGATAAATAAACGGTTTTTTTTTGTTTTGTTTTGGTTTTTTTTTTTGCTTTCTGAGACATGGTCTCATGCAGCCCTGGCAGATCTCAAACTTACTACATAGCTAAGAATAACCTTAATCAATTTCTGATCCTTCTCCCACCTGAGTGCTGCGATTATTGGCATGTGCCATCAAGCCCATGTTAGGCAAACATTCTACTTAAAATAAGCTACATCCCTATCTCAAGAAATAAATCATAATATAGAAAAATGTGTATTCTAGTGCTAGAGACTTTTTCAACAAGTTTAAGCCAAGAAAGTGGGCCAGGTGTGTTAGCACATGCTTGCAGTTCCAACATTTAGGAGGTAGAGGCAGAGAAACCATGAATTTGAGGCTAGCCCAGGTGACAAAGCAAGATCCTATTTCAAAACAGTTTTTTATGCTTCCAAGTTATGATTTCATAGCTCTAGTTTTAATAACTGGTATATAGCCTTCCACACATTGAAATCTGACCCTTGGCCATATAGAAGTCAGCACAGACAGTAAAATCCCATAGTTACTTTCTTGGCTATTTTATAGTAACCAAGACTTCTTCCCTATATTTTATGTGGTTTTTATTAAAACATAATGAATGTACAAAGCTCCAAAGTTTATACATATATAAACAGAAGCGTCCTTCTTCAAAGCTAACCACTGTTAACAAACTCAAGTACACATTCTTCTTCCAAAAATTGTCTATACATATCTATGAGCATATGTGTGTTAAGCATAACTTTAAGAAACTTCAGACACACACTATTCTGTATGCATGCACATATTTTTGTGTGCCTGCATACATATACATGGGATATTCTACATTTTTCTGGTTTTTAAATTTTAATGTTTTAGAAATTTTCTATATAGCCGCTTATAGATCAGCTTCATTCATAAGACTGTCCAGTGCATGGCTGTTACTGGTAGACATGTATACCTAGTCCCCAGTTGGGGTTTGTTTCTCAGCTGGTGGCTGGTTTAGAAGATCATGCAAGCTTTTGACCATAGCTGGCAGATGGAAGGCCAGGGCTGAAGGATGAGAGCCAGCTCTGATCCCTGCCTAAGCTTCTGCTTCCTGCCTGGCCAGCAATCTGAGATATGACCAAGCAGCCTGCCGCCCCTACCAGCCTGCATATTGCCTTGACTACTACAAAGCTGGGATGAAGTAATTTCTTCTGCTGCCAACTGCTTAGGTCCCATATTTTGTCCCAGCAATGGGGAAAATGATACAATGATCGTGTTATAGCTGAACCATGTTTGGTTCCAGACTTAATTTTACAGTGTTCAGAGGCTTTCACTCTTCTAATTGGGCTATTGATTTATTCAGACTCTATCCCTGTACACAAGAGAAATGGATTCTGTTTTTATCCATCCACACTTGCACCATTTTAAGTGTTTCCCCATCAATGAGATGTTTCTTTTATCAACACTCTCTGGACTCACTGTTTATAGCTGTTACTGCATCAGTCACCCCTTCTCCTCCTGTACTTGGTACACATGCACTGCTGGGACCTGGCTTGGCTGTTTAATCAATGACACATATGAATAAAGACATTTCCATAAGAGTCCTGACATTGTGAAATGAACTCTACAATGAAGAGAACAGGAACCATTTCAAGGACCTGCATGGACATGAATAAAGCTGTGTAAGGAGGCTACAAAACGGGCACAGCCCAGAGCAGCCAGCCCTTAGAGCCACAGTAGTGATGGGACATTCAGGGACCATGGTCCTATCATCACTGTTCTAACAGAGTCAAGAACACACACCACTGCCTGGACTGGTACTAGCACTCTCAAGTTTATTCTGTAAAATAAGGCAAAGGTACAAGCAACTTAGCAAAGGTCAAATATAGTTACGAGGCCTTTTATAAGAAAAACATTTAGCAACCGTCTCAAGAATTCTCAGATTATAAACTTCTTTGCTTCAATCTTTACAAAATCACATATACCCAGGAAAAGTTTAACTTAAGAAGTATCATGACAAATTTCCAGTAAAGCACAGCAGTTGGTAGAAAAGCCAGCTTCATTTGACACTTGGGTGGATCTGACTCTTGTGTAGAAACTTTCTTCTTCAGCTGGCAGAGTCCTGCCCAGATTTCGTAGCAGTCCCAAGTTTGAATCTGGTCATCTAACTACAAAGAAAAGGCTACTTTTATTCTCAAGGTGGGAAAAGTAAGCACTTCTGGTCTCCGTTGGTTTCCTGTAATAACCTAGTTCATTTAACAAGTCAGATACAGGGTCTCTGGGAAGTGGCTTCTCCTGCTTTAATTTACATGCTCTCCTGCTGGTCAGGGTGTTGAAAACACAACAGTTAATCTTTCTGGCAGTTAATTAACTGTGATATAATCTTATATATATATATATATATATATATATATATATATATATATTTTTTAAAAAAAATCCTAATTAGTTACTAAAAAATGCAATAGCTCAAATCACCAAGCCATGATTTGGGCTGGTCCAGTTCTTACTTGTGTGATCTGCTTTTCTCCTGGACAAGCAATGCTGGTAGCAATGCTCTTTGTTCTCTGTACAAGGGGCTTCCTTAAGATCCAGCTACCACATGGAGCTTTCTCATAGTTTGGAAGTTTCCCTCATTTTAAACTGAGAAAGTTATAAATTCAACAGTAGTTTCTGCCAAACAGTTCATTATAGATTTTTTTATAATCTTGACTCAAGTATATAAATGATTAGATTAACATAATATTCAATAAAAATAAACACAATTCCAGCTCATTTCTGGTGCCATGAGACATAGCAACACTACCTATTCTTAAATGTTAGTGGTAAAAATGTAACCTAGCTTAAGCACCATATAAGTTAGCTGTTCATAGAAACAGAGTCTGACTTGGTTTACTGGAAGGTAAGAGTCTTAATGTCCCTGTAGCTGAGGAAACCTGTTCATGTGATATATTCTGGTTTCTGGAAAAGAACAGCATTCATGGGAAGGGAAGGGGACAGATCTGGGTCCAGGCTTCTCTGTACTTGAGCTACTGAGTATGGATGTGATATTTTCATAGAATCCTAGAACTAGAACACACAGAGAAGGTTCCTGGGAACTGTGCTGCTGCAGTCCCTGTGTCACCATGGAGTGCACTAAAGCTGCTGAGCACACGTTTGCACCCTTGAACATAAAACAGAAAAACCCAGATGAGTTAATGCTACTGATCAACTCCTATCATTTTAACCAAAACGTATCCTTTCATTCCATTTCAAAATGAAATATTCTAAACTCTATTTCAAAAATAAAGTATTCTAAATTGAAAATTTTTTATTTAAAAATGCTTGGACTGTTAGTTGTTAGAGATGATAAATACATGCAAACAAAATAAAGTGCAGCTTCACAGTATTAATGCAACAGACCCAGAAGTCACTTGGTTAGATTGGCATATAGACTGAAATATGAAAAGCACCTAACTAGCAAAGTTAGGTAAAAATGAGAAAAGTCTTAGCTGAAAAACCACAATTTTTCAGTACATCAGAAGGACAAATGACCTTTATTTAAGGCTACTATTAAATTGGAAGACTTTTGTGTATTTCCATTCTGTATAGGAGAAAGGAAAGCCATTCTTCTAGAAGGCACTAATCGGTTTAAACGTGGAAGTGACTTCATAAGGAAATGGTGCAGAGTCCAGTCCAGGAGACTGCCTGGTTCTTGAGTTGTACTTCTTACTCTTCTGGTGGTTGTAGTGCATTACTCAAGAATGGCGCCAGTCACAGGTGCTCCCACAGCTCCGTGTGCTCAGTCTACTGTGTGGCAGATCTCCTTGACTTTCTGGTTGAACTCTTCTGGCTGATCTGCATACACATAATGCCCTGCCCCCAGGATAGCCTGGGAAAGGAAGAGCCAGCATGGCCAGTGAGTGAAACACAGCAGTAAGCAAGCAACAGTGCTCAGAAACAAGAGCCACTGAGTCTTAAAATGATAAGTGAGAATCATCCACACACTATTTACACCAGAAATAAGGCTTTAAGATAAACAGGAAAATCTCCTGAATTTTAATAACTCCAGCCAACACAAAGACATTCTAAAATGACAGACTAGAGCCAATAAGTAATTAAACTATGTGCTCTGCCCTGGGAGGTGGGTGTGACCCTGTATGATACTGGACCAGTCTTTTGTTGTCTCTACAGAAACTGGACAGGCCTTTAGAAAGGTGACTCAGTATAGGAACATAAAAGTGCTCATGGCCAAAGCCACCCGCAGCCCTGTGACATCGGGTCTTTGAATGGAGCTGTGAGTGGAGCCCAGGCTGGAAACATCCAGGGAGTATCAATCAGACTCCATACTCACTATTGTTTTCACATAGGACTTCGGTCGCAGTGACTGGATGCTGGTACCAGAGTTGCCATCTATGCAGGATCGAGCGCCAAAGATCACAGAAACTGGAATGTCAGGATGCAAGTCTCCTATCCGCTGAAGCATCGGCCGTTTTGCCCACCCATAAGGAATCGTCATGTTTTTGAAAGCTGTCTCACCACTGCGGAGAAGCACAGTGCATGGACCTGGGGATGAGTCTGCTCCCACTACAGTCTCACTGTGAAAACATACTCATATTTGCCTTTCCAGCATTTAAGAAAAATGTTTATTTAAACTTTTAAACAATTTACTAGCTAATGTAAGGGAAAATACATATATTACTGCTATTAGATAAACAAAGCTGTAGCATCGTGTAGCTAATTCAAAGTTTTCTTCTATTCAAAACAAGAAACTGAAGCTCAGAGTAATGTATGCTCTTCAGAAGCCACAGAAACTGCTGTTGATGACGACTGAGATCTAACTGGCCAGACAGCCAGTCACAAAGCTGTGATCTCTCAGGATCAGCAGACACCAGCTCCTCCACTGACTGAATCTAACCCACTTAAACTCACTGCTGCTGCAGCTCCACCCACCAATGGTTTCCATGAGTCTCTTTTGCCAACAGGAAGGGAAGGAGGAAGGAAAACATGGGAGGAGGCTGTCTGTGTGTGCATCCTGGCCTTGCCCCAGGTCTGCCCAGTGAGGCAGTGCTGCAGTGCCCCACTGTCCCGTCCTGCCTACATGTACTAGGATTGTCTCAAGCTTCTGTCATGATGTCACCTGTAACTGCCTAGTCAGTCAGAGCCTTAGACTGGGCTCAGGAGTCATTGTGCTTGATCCTAACCCTGGCTGGCTTCAAACTCCCTAGAAAGCAAAAATGTCCTTGAACTTCATGCCCCACACCCAGCAGGGATCCCACAAACCTCAGAACACAAGCTCCCTTCTTGAGGCCCCTCCCAGTGTTCCAAATCTTCAGAGTTTGCATTCATTCTGCTGCTGCCTTGCACCTGGTACCTAAAGGCCCTATTTTAGAAAACCGTATGCTTGTTCTCCTTGCTTTTTCTGGCTGCTCTGCACTTGAGTCTTCTTTCCTTCTCTAGTCCTGAAGTTAACAAGCAGCATGCTGCCCCACTTACCCTTTCTCAGCTCTCACCCAGTGAAGCTATGCTTTTCACATTGATGCACAGATCTTAGGAGATACTCAGTAAGGTGGTGGTAACTGCCAAAGGAGCTGAAGAGTGCTGCCCAGTCTTTCCCATGTGCACATGCCTGCAAGGCTCCTGAAGCACGTTCTGTGTTGTGGAGCCTTCACACTCGTTTGCAAAATAAGCTTGATGTAAAATTATTTTATCTCTCAACCTACATCTCTTCTTTGAGATTCCTAACCCTAAGCTGTCCTCAGACTAGCCAAACACTTTGAGAGAAAGAAATGCCTCTTATTTACAATGCCCATCAGAATACACAATGTTTACATGATGGTCACTTTATGAAAAGACAGAGGATTAGGCAGCAATTCTCTATTTATTTAACTATACATATTTATAAAAAGAAAAGTTTGAATCACAAACAGTAAATTTTAAATCATTTCTAGACACAGCAGGGGAGCACATAGGAACTCACAGCAGTCGTGAGAGCATGCACACATGTAGGAACTAGTGACAGTTCTATCTTATGTATAAGCTCAAACAAGACAAAAATCCCAACTTGGAGAGGGGAGGAGTGCATGAAGTTCTACATCTAGCTACAAAGCTATCGGCAACTGGTCGCTGCTGGAAGAGGAAGATGCAGTTTTCCTTAAGGTACCTTCCCTGGTAGGTCCCCACCCTCTAGTAGAAGGTCACACACCCGAGAATAGGTGAACAGCACCAACTGCATGTGATGAGTTAAAAAAAAAAAAAAAAGAGGATACAAAGCTGGGTAAGTAGGGAAGGGGCATAATTATGGGAAGGTTGGGGGAAGGTGACTTTGATCAAAATAGATTATACAAAATTTCCAAGGAACTAATACAAATGAGAAAACATTTACAATCATAAACCTCACCTTGGGGTCTGCACATTACAGTGGTAGATGTACTCTGTCACAGTGTCATCTTCAAACATAGAGGAGTACTTTCGTTTGAAATCAGGCCGTAAACGCTGCACCAGACTTAACCCTATTTGACAGACAATATCGTTTAAATTATTAACTTACTCACAGCATAAAAATAGTGTTTGTTTATATGGTAAGTACTATGTACATACATACATATATATTTAAATATATCTTTTAGATTGGGAAAAAAGCACACATTCTGAAAGATACTCTCACATTCTCTGAGGACAGATGAGCAAGAAGACTTGAAGGGTGTTTTACATTGACCTACAAGTGCACTGTAGAAGCTCCAAATATGTTAATTTCCTAAGACTTGTTCTTGTAGAATAAATTTTTTAAATGAGGTCATTGAATAGAGCAGACTTATATTCTCTTCCCTCCATAATAAGAATATGTTAGTCTATCTAAATAAGCAAACTAGGATACACACACACATACATTTCCTCTATAATAAAATAAACTCAGAACTTCTGTTTGGAACACTGAGATATCCCCTCCTGAGTAATATCGATGGCACAAGGCCTCAAGGAAAACAGGAAAGACAGAAGCCTCTGTAGGCACAGTCATTTGTTACAGTGCTCCAGCATGGGTTATTCTCCGCTGGATCACTCACTGCTCATTATTCTAGCAAGGCATTCTTTCTTTGCTTGGCTCTTCTTTCCCACTTCTGAGAGATCACATCACTTAGAGACTTCCATGCCACAGATGCTCTTCTGTGTCACCTCAGTCATTCCCAAGCACAAGCAGTAGCAGAAGACAGATAACTGGCTGTAAACTCCATGCACTCCTCTGTGCCATCCCTTACCACCAGTGCTGCTATGGCTTGAATCTTAAACATTCCTTATAGACACAGGTTCTACACTTGTATAGCTCATGACATTATTTTGGGAGCCAGGGCTTAGCTGGTGGGAGTAGCCCACTAGAATAGAGGCTTCCTGGCTTGGAGGATGTGAACAGCTCCCATCATGATGTGCATTCCTTCCCAGTCACTATGATCCAAAAGTCCCTAAAACTGAATTAATATAAATTCTGTCCCAGCAAGGCAGTGGAGGCACATGCATGTCTTTAGACTCAGCACTCAGAAGGCAAAGGCAGGTGATGTTTGTGAGTTCAAGGCCTGCCTGGTCTACAGAGCAAGTTCCAGGATAAGTTCTAAAGCTACACAGAGAAACCCTGTAGAGTCACAAATGAGACTCAGAGCCAATTACTGGGGGAAGGCTGAAATATCAGAGAGAGGAAACACCATAGTCAATTCTCACCCAGCTGTCTTCCAACTTCCTCAGCCTTGCTCCTGGTTGCTTCTGCCAGATGCTTCTGCCAGTCATTTCTGCCTTCTCTGGGTTTCTATGAGCCCTTTTATACCCTGTCCCATCCAAGTTAGGATTAAAGACATGTAGCCTTGAACTCACAGAAACAGAAGTTCTGTCTCTGGAGTTGTGGGATATAGGGTGTTGATCGCCACTCCCAGCTTTCCCTGAGTTGGGATTAAAGGTGTGTGTGATTGACTCAGCTGCTTATCTTTGTATTCAAGGTTTAAGAATTTCCCGAGCTATCTGCCTAGGATTTGACTGTGTGCTTTCTCCCCAATATTCAGGTTTTGTTAAATATGTAATATATATCCATAAAACCGTGTCTCAAAAATCAATCAATCAATAAATAAAACCCTCTGCCTTCTTTCTTGGTCAAGTATTTGGTTAGCGATGTGGAAATTCACTAAGACAGCCTTCTAATTTCTTTCCACACTTTCCTTTCCCGATAACTGTTATTTGTATGCCCGTGACACAGTTCACATTTCATGAGTATCCAAGGAGCTTACCAAAGGGTGGCCAGACATCCAGGAAGGAAGGAGTGGTTTTCAAGAGAGACTTAAGACTGAAGGGAGGGGAAACCATACTGGACGAGCCCTGAAGAAGTGTGACATGCTCACCACTTTAACCCTGTAGCCTCTTATGACCCCCTCACCCACCCATTCTCACCCAAAGGGCAAGGAAGTTTCAGGACTGGAAAGAAGGAAAAAGAATCTAGCCAGCCAGGTAGTGGTCACTCCATCCCTTTATCTACTTTCCCAGTCTTTCTCCTTTTCCTGCTAATAGATTACAGCGTTCTTCTATAGTGCTGATTTAGGCAGCAGCTGTCAAGGGAGGGTGCCTTCCCTTGAGCTCTGCAGCAAATTGTCATCAGGAACAGAAAGTTGTCCCTTCCTAGCCAAAGAACTAGTGGTAGGCAGAGAGGAAAGGGCTGTCTACTGGAGCTCTCTGCACGAGAACTTTTCCTCTTGTCCTCTGTTCCGGGAGCTGCTTTGTGAGAGTCACTGAATCACTGGATAACAACTGGGTTAGGGGAGAGAATCACGGACACAAAGCTGGAGCTACGTTAACAGCACTGGCTGTTCTTCCTGACTTCAGTTCCCAGCACCCACATGGTAGCTCACAACCATCTGTGACTCCAGTTCCGGGGCATTTGATGCTGTCTTCTGACCTCCTAGGACACCAGGCATACACATGGTGTGTAGACGTGGTGTGCACCCCCCATACACACACACACAAACACACACACACACACACACACACACACACACACAAACACACACACACAAAATTTAAGATTGTTAAAAGGGATCACAGACATAAGCCAGAATGGTGGTACACGCCTTTAATCCTACCACTTAGAAGACAGAAACAGGTGGATCTCTGTGAATCTGAAATCAGCTTGATCTACATTTTGGGTTCCAGACCAGTTGAGGCTGCACAGTACAACCCTGTCTCAAGTTGATAATTATCATCATCAAGGACCAACATCACAGAGCCTACTAGAAAATGCTAGAGCCACCTACCCCAGGCTGCTTGTTAGAAAACTAATAAAAGGCCTCATGGTTTAAACCACTTATCAGAGATTAGTTGTCTGCTGCTAAAAGTACTCCTGCCTTATACAGATTGTAAGGGGGCAGAGTAGGGACTCAGATGATCGGCATCTGAGTCAAGAAGGGATGGAATTTCTGTGGCTTTGAGCTGAGAGTCTAAACACTAGTACTCAAATAAATACTCAAAGTAAATAACCAGGAGTCCTCAAAATGTCCATGCGAAAGATGGCTTTAGCTTTCATCACATTGGTATGAAGAAGGAAAGAAGCCACATATTCCCAAATGATCTCCGGAGGTCACTCCTGCCCACATCTGACATGGTATCTGCTCAGGTTTTAGGGTGCTGAGACTGATCTACCTTATCCTCAGTGTTTCCCTCTGTCTCTGCTTTGCTAATTACTTGTAATGTTTTGCAATATAAAAGCTCCCTCTCAAGGAAAGTGATTGGCTTCATCTTATTATTATTCAGCCTGACACTTATTAACAGAGAATCATGAAAAAATAAGAGCTCTGATTTATTCATGACTTTGACTAACAATGGTGATAAGTAAACATAGATGGCCCCCGTATTTATGACACTTCAACTTCAAACAGTAGAGACGCAATAGGTGTTCAATAAAAATTTTGACTTTTGATGCTTTCCTGAGCTGACATGGGAAATCAGACTCTTATGATGACAGAAAGTGACACTGGTCCACCTCACTGGCCATTCTCGAGGCTCTACAGCATGGCATGGTATGCTGCTGCTCCTGCTGCTCCACAATGTTAGCTTGGTGCTTTAAGCTGACAGTGGCTTTAATGGGATGCAGCCCTGTCCTGTCCTCTTCTACTGTTCATCTGTAAACACTGTTCTTTCCTAGGACATGAATACTCACCAAAAGGTCCTGCAATCCTGAGGCCAGCCAAGGGGTTAAAGGGAGTCAATGCTGCTCCCAGGGCTCTGATCCAGACTGGAATTGGTCTGTCTTGATCAGCAAGATCTGGTCGCTCAGGAAAACCCCATGGCTCTACTAAAATGAGGTGACTAACCCTGATGAGGAAGAGGAAAAACAGATTTAAGTTCATTTCGTAAAATCACCTTTAACTGTAAAGAGCTGACTGAACAAAGTAAGGTAGACTGAAACTCCTTAAGAAGAAGACTACTGTTAAAAGCAATATCGTGCTTTTGCTCTGTAAACTCTTAAGACAGGAAACATTTGAGGGACTTATGGTAAAAAGGAGGCTTTGCTTATATGTAAACTTGGGTAGCAAAAGACACACCAAAGTAGAATATATATAACTGTGTTTCCTAAAAAGCTTTAGAACACAGTCCCCAAAAACAGAGATCAGGAGTATGGAGGAAACTCAGTCTAAGCTCTCTTCACAGATGGAAGGAAGCTGAGACATATCGTGGACATGTGCCAGCACGCAATGGTTGTTATGCAGAATAAAATCAGACTAAACCTCATTTCCCACTCGAGTGTGCTCACAGAGAGGACAACTGCTCACCAGCAGGCTTTGAATCCTGAAGTATCCACAGCAACAGAAAAGTAAATTAGTTATACCAACCCTCAGCCAATGCAAACACTGTCTTCCAAACTGTACAGCCCTGTGACATCTGTGAGATAGAACTATGGATTTGGAAGGAGTTATGTGGCACATGGCAGTAGTGCATACTTAGTGTTTTCAAGCCTAAAAGTTTTAAAAATATTTTTTAATAGTGTATGAGAAAAATATTGGAAATACAATTTTTTCCTGAAACCAAAATGGCAGAGTCCTTTAAATTCAGAGAGCGAGAGAGGCATGCCAGCAGTAAGAATAGAGTATGTGGCTACCAGTGAGAATTAAGCAATAGATCACAGAATCTAACTGATTGACTGTGGAGCTCACCAATGCCACCACACTCAGGCTTCTTCTTTCCTTCTTCATACCAATGTGATGAAAGCTAAAGACATCCTTCACATAGTCCTTTTGAGGACTCCTGATTATTTATTTACTTACTTTGAGTATGATAGTACAAGCAGCAGTATGATCCACTGCCTTTTGGGAGACCACAGCGTCCCATACTAGACTAAGATGGCACTGTAGGACGTTTGGATATTATTACTAAGGACTAAAACAAAACCTGCAAATGCTTACTGAACATCTTCCACCTTTGCCATGCTGCGTCCTAAAGACAGGCTTGAACACTCTTGGGTCAATTTTACTACCTTTCAGAAACAAACAAAAACAAAGGTTCTTTACCCTGGTCAATATAATTTGCACAACATACTAAGCTGATATTTTCCAGTGGATATTTTGAAAATTATATTAAGCAAGGTACACAAACAGCAGTCACTTACCTAGAGCAAGGGGAGACTTTCCTCCCTCAAGCACAGAGGCTGTTTAAATAAAGAATTCATTTCTTTGTTTAGGAAGTATGCCAGTAGTGAATATACTAGCTGCTTGCTCCCATGAATGTTTGCCCCACCCGGACAGGACTGTCAGCTTACATACAGGGTAAGGAACAAGTCTGAGAAGACAGTCTACCTGAGCCATCCTATCACACATCGCCCTCAAGAACCAGAGAGTGACTGAGCTACAGGAAAAGCCAGGAACCAGAAGAACAGGCGTAAGAGGGCAGCCTGTCACTTTGGAAACAAAAGGCATTCTTCTCCATGGTAGTCACCGGAGTTTCTTGAGTCTGCAGCACATAAATAGCTTACACCTTCAATGGCAAAACGATGGGTCACATCTGCACTAACATACTGGGATGAAATGATGTTCTGTCTAAGTGAGCACATATAATAATAAGTGTAACCTCCTATTACAAACACATGACTATACACACTTGAATTTTACAGGTTCAGTCAGCTGCTGGCTAGAATGATACAATAAAAACATTCAGTCCCAGAACTAAAATGCACCAGGAAATACACAGGGCCTCCTTGAAATAAGGGAAGGAGGAAGAAAGATAAGCAGAAATAATTCAGTCTACACAGAGGTATCTGGGGTATTTCCTGTTGACACCACACCACTGGGAAGAAAGGGAGGACCTGAAACCACCAAAGCACTTCCAGCTCCCAGTCTAGAGGATCCAGGAAGCTAGCTGCTCAGCCCAGGTCTAGGTCTACTTGTCAGCAGTCAGGCAAGGGCAGCTGGAACTCGGGATAATATTGTCCAAAAATATTTTATTAGTGGAGACAAGCTCTAACATTCTGTTAGAAGATAGGACGGCTCTCTTTGCTGGTTCCATTCTACTTCTTTCTTTTCTGAGACGAGATCTCATGTGTGTTCCAGAGTGGCCTCCAAGTTTTGCAATCCCAGGTACTGGGATTGCAGTTGTGTACTACAGTACATCATACCACACAACCTTCTAAGCTTCTATCATATGCTTTTCTTAGTGTATAGCAAACACTTGTAACACAGATATTTCTTTGCAAAGGAAAGAAATCTAAAAGGAAAATCTGAACAGTTGAGAGAAAGAGGTAAGTATTTTGGTTACCAACACTGGCTAGCTTCACTCTTCTTAAGGGAAGATAGCCCAAGACTCCTCAAACAGTAAGTAGCTTTATTTGTGACTTATCATATTAATCAACTAATGAAATTCCAGGTGGCACCACCACTCATCACACTATAGTTAAAAAAAAAAAATTGAGATGCATTGAGGTTGCTGTGTGGGAAGGGACAAGGGGCTGTTCTTTGGAGTCATCTACTAGCCAGTCCATAACTTCTCTAACCATGGACCTTTCCTAGACACAAGGCCTTTGTAATGTATGCTCACTGCCAAAATAATCTTCTGCCACTTAGTATTCCTCTTTTAGACCTCAGATCAAGAAGTATTTCTTTAGACCATAACTGGACAGAAGACCAGATCATGTTCTCACAGCACAGCATTGCCCACCTCCCCATCACAGCACTCACCTGGAATATCAGAGAACAGAGCCATCTCTCCAGTCTTTTTTTTTTTTTTTTTTTTTTTTTTTTTTGAGACAAGGTTTTCTATGTAACAGTCCTATCTGTCCTGGAACTTACTTTGTAGACCAGGCTGGCCTCAAACTCACAAAGATCCTCCTGCCTGTGCCTAAATGCTGGGACTAATGGCATGTGTCACTTCTGTTTGGCTAAGCATGAGACTCTTAATCTCAGGGTCATGGGTTCATGTTCCACATTGGGTGCCAAATGAAACAAGAATTCTAATTGGTATTTAATGAAAACTCAAAGCCAGATATTGGGGGAAAAGCTGGAATATCAGAGGATATTCTGGAATATCATAGTCAATTCTCACCCAGCCAACTTCTCAAGGTAAAAGCTATCTTCAAGAATCCTCAACCTAGCTTGCTACTTCTACAGAATAACTCAATGTTTACCTATGCCTGCCTTAAATATCTTCTTTGCCCAGTTGTTTTATTTCTGGGTTCAACTCTGCATCATAATCTTAGAGTTAGGATTAAAGGTGTAAACTATTACTGTTTGGTAGGTAAGCCTTGAACTCACAGAAACACAGAAAGATCTGTCTCCTGAGTTATGGGATTAAAGGTGTAGGCTAACACTCTGTCATTCCCAAGCTGGGATTAAAGGTGTGAGTTACCAACTGTCATTCCTGTACTGGGATTAAAGGTGTGAGTTACCACTCTCTGATCCTCATGCTTGACTGTGGATGAGAATTCTGTCCTCTGATATTCTAGGCTGATTTTATTCAATATAAAATATATCACCACAGGAGGAAAATGTAACTATGATTCAAAATCACCACCAAGGTCTCTAGTGTATATACAGCTCAGGTGCCTCTTCAGACATTTGCTTTTTAAAGATGAAGAATTAAAGCAAAATGCCCTTCCGCAAACACCAAGTCACTAAATATCAGGAAACAACCAATTTACTGGAACATTTCATTCACCACCAATATTTCAATGGAAGACCTGGTACTTCATCGTGAGGAGTCAAGAGCACAGTACACAGCTCTTATCAGCTTATAAAATATGGGGAGCACACAAGAACACTGTCACGGTAAGGCTGTAAAATGGCTCTGATGGGCAAGGGCATAAGAAATGCACCACCTACGCTGACCTAATGTACAAAAGCAAACCCACTTTGTTTTCTCTAAGAATTCTTTTTTTAAAAGTATTTTTAAAAAATATTTATTTTTATTTTATGTGAATTGGTGTTTTGTCTGCATGTATAACTGTGTAAGGGTGTCAGATCCTGGAATTACAGACAGTTGTTAGCTGCCATGTGGATGCTGGGAATCGAACTCAGGTCCTCCAGAAGAACAGTCAGTGCTCTTAACAGCTGAGCCATCTCTCCAGCCCTCTCTAAAATTCTTAAATAGACACATTGAGCTAGGGATTTTCACTCTTCTCAAACTGTCCCTCAAACATAATGAAAGAATGAGACTGCCAATGTAAGACATGGACAGAAACGGGTGACTGGGCCCCTCAGCACTCTCAAATGAAATGCTACTTTCACTGTCACCCTATGATCTTACTCCAGATTTTAAAAATTTACATTCTTTTACTTAAGTTTTTTTTAAAGATTATATTTATTACACCTAAAAAGACAAAGAAAAGAACAAAACAGAGGAGAATGAGAGACATCTGAACACTTGGACTTCCATGGTCTCTAGAGCACTTCTTCCCTCCGTTCACCATTTCCTTACCACTCATCTTTCTGAAACGCAGATTCATTTTAATCCCATGAGAGCAAATACAAATGCTACTCTTATCAAGAGACTAAACTTAGGATAGCTGGGTGCTGCATAGCTTAGTTGCTGCTGACTCCTGACTGCACCAAAGAAGCTATTCCAAATAACATTCTCTAGCTTAGGCAAAGCACTCTAGGTGACACAGAGGCATCCCCTTCATCTAGACATATCCAATGCCAAACTCCACTCACTATGAGACTTCCTCTGGATGATTACACTTGTAGTTATGATGACTGGGATATCTGGAAATCCACTGTTACTTTCAAAGACACCCATGTCTAACAAATGTTATGAAGTTAAAAGTATGAGTTTTAAAAAAGTACAATTACACCAGGCATGGTGGCACAGAATATTATTCCAGCACTCAGGAAGCAGAGGCAGGCAGATCTCTGTGAGTTCAAGGCCAGCTTGGTTTATACAGCTAATTTCAGGATAGCCAGGGCTATACAAAGACCCCATCTCAAAACAAAACTAAATTCAAATAAAATAAAATAAATCTACAAAAAAAGAAAAAAAAACAAAAGAATATAGTCTTATTTTTTTTTGGATGGGGTACAACCTTCCGATGGTGAGAAGAGGAATTTAGACACACTCTGCTTATGGCCACTACTTAGTGGTTTTTAGTTCCCACAGTGCTTGACAAAAACATTCATAACATAATCTCTGAGATGCAGTCAGCTCTATATGAAGGATCCATAGTTGCTATTCCCTCCAGATGTTTTTAAAGCATTCACCAAGTTCTGCTTCTTCAAAGCATTTCACTACTACAAATGGAAATTTCACTAGCTCTACTAATCAGCAGCCAGCTCTAAAGGATTAGGGTTTACAATGTAGAGCTTGATGACAGTGCAACCTATAACCTCATGTCATAGCTCCAGCGATGCTCCAGAGACACACACAGGGAGTCAACCCCTATAAACGTCTCTGTTGTCTTAACCATGTCTTTCTTCTATTTCTAACAGATAGCAAGTTTCTGCCACCATGAATAGGATGCACTAAAAAGCCGGCCTTAAAATGCCCACTAAGAAAAGAAACTGTGATGCGCTCTGTTGTTGTTTTGATGAACAGGGCTTCTGATTGACAAAATTATCTCTGTCAAGCATATAAAGAACTTTGAATCCACCAGAAAACTTAGATACAAAGGCTAAAATTGGCACAACTAATCTGTGGAGAAAAGAAACTGTGGTAGAGGCAAACCACAGTATACTGTACCATATGCCTGCAGCTATGAAACAGAGTGGCCTCATGGATAGGTACAGACACTCTGAGAATGATCATCTCATGCCTCAATCTTCAATGTCCCAAGACCTCTTTAATTTTAGGTTTAAAACATGGTTCAATGGAAAAATCCACCAGCAACACAAAAACACTGATATTCTTCTCTTCTGTATGGAAAAGAGTCAAAATGGAGCTAATTTTTCCCTTTTATTTTTTGGACTAAAATGTGACTTCTGCTAGAACATCAACATCATAAGAAACAGTAAAAAAATATTATAAAGCAAAACACTCACTAATTCAAGAACTGAAAAATAGTTCTGGCTGAGCAAGGTGGGATAAGTCTACAATAGCATTTCTCAGACAGAAATGGTTTGAGGTTGAAGTTTGAGGTCAGCATGGGTTACATAGTAAGTTAGGGGTCAGACTAGCATCCAGCAAGACCATGTCTTAAAAACAGCTCATTAAAAGCTCTGTAATGAAAAAGTTTAGGGAATGATACAGTCAAAAACCAAGAAAGGTACAGTATGAAGTAAACAAGTTCAGAGCTCCCATGATTTGGTCAGGCACAAAGATATAGCCTGCTTCCTATTATAACTTACTATAATTTAGCAAAAAGTCTGGAAAAGCCTGTTGGATCTAAAGGTTTAATAGTTACAGTAAAAATAAGTAATAATACCATGGTATTTTTACTGGTGGCTTAGAGTTAGTGATACATTAGGCCAGGTGTTGTTGCACAGCCTTTAATTCCAGTACTAGGGATGAAGAGGCAGGTAGATCTCTGTGAATTGGAGGCCATACTGGTCTACATAGTGTTCCAGATCATTCAAAGCTACATAGTGAGACCCTGTCTCAAAATAAGTTATAGATTAGATTTTGAATAATTGTGAATAACAAATATAATGTCCTTTGTCAAGCTTATCAACATATAGTACATGTGCAAGAACCTGGAAAAAACCTAGATGACCCTCAACTGAAGAATGGATTAACAAACTGTGGTACATCTACACAATGGAGTACTACTCAGTAGTAAGAAAAAATGATATCCTAAAATTTGCAGGCAAATGGATGAATTTCGAGAATATCCTCCTGAGCTAGGTATCACAAACCCAGAAAGAGAAGCAGGGAATGTACTCACTCATTAGTGGACTTAAAAAAAAATGTCATTGTATATTGTATATAAGCTATATATTGTATATAGTTCAAGGCTAGAACATAGTTAAATGACACAGTGCTTCATTTCTGCATTGATGGCCTCTGGCAGGGGTGTGATTGAAGAAGGTCTCCTTTTGTTTAAGGGGTTGGCCAGGGGTGTGATTGAAGAAGGTCTCCTTTTGTTTAAGGAGTTGGCCACAGGATGTTTAATTATGCCCCAGTAGATAAATGAACAGCATGAATGGGCTTTTTGTAAATGGGGAGATCATAAGAGTGGGTATGAAACTGAGAGTACTGATAACTGAGTTTGATGAGGTATATGATGTAAAATTATCAAATAATAATAACAAAAAACCATATAGTACACATAATAAGAAAATCTGATTTCATTCTTTTAGCTATAAAATTGGTTACCAGTTATGGTCATCTATCTATAGGTTCTTTTAAGAGAATATCTATCTTATAAGGGTAATAGTAGATACCAAAATGGGAACCAGAGACTGATACTTAGATGCTGGTTGTGACCCTCTCCTCTGCTGCTGACACTTACCTTGATGGGTATTTCAGTGAGTAAGCAGCAGCCAAGAACCCTCCCAGGTTGTGTCCAAGCAAGATCATTTTGTCCAACCCGAGGGCACATCTCCACTCTTCAATGGATTCCACAAACTGATTCTCCACTTCTTCTGCATCACTGTCAAACCTTGGTCTACTACTTCTTCCAAAACCCAACAGGTCAAAGGCATAGACAGGCCTATCGTTGCTTAGATCTTCAAAATTCAGGGCCCAAAGTCCAAGACCTCCTCCAAAGCCATGAAGGAGGACAAGTGGTGTCTTACTAGAAATGTCATTAGAGAACATCAGTGTCCATATTCTGTTTCCATTGGATATACGAACAGGCTCTTTCTTGTAAGTGCAGGGGACACCTGGTGGAAACAGATAGCACTCTGCTTAGTATCACTGTTCTGAGGACTCTCAGAGCAAACACAATGAACAGCCAGTCATATTGTCTTAGCTTTTCTTATATCAATCCTATAAGAGTATGTACCTGATTAAAGCAAGCAAATCTAAATAAGGATGGTTTATAACTAGGTGGGAAGACTTACCTTAGACAAGCCTCAAGTATCTGTGGTTAAAGTCTTTGGAAGTCACATGACCTCCTGACTTCTCTCCACTCTAGCATATGAAGGTATTACATGCCTAGAACTGGAGAAGAACTTAGTGGTCACTAAACTCATTATTTTAAGGTCTCTAGCTTTGCAGACAATAACAAATTCAATACCATCTTGAATTTGCAGAACACTTGATAGATTAGCAATTGAGACTAAAGTCAAACTTGAAAGGACTATGCAAAGTCATCAGAAACTTGAAGGATCAGTCATATCTACACTAAACACAAACCTGGTGATTGGGTCATTTAAGTCTTAGTAGAAAAGAGGGATCACAGGACATGACAAGAACACCTCATCATGAGGCAACCTGAGTTCAAGTCAATTGCCCAGAAAATAAAAATAATACAGTTTTATAGATCAAAACCCTTGTGTTCAAAATTACATAAAACTAAATACTTTAAACCCCTCAAATTCATGAAAGATAAAACTAAAGTTGATTGATATTAAATTATCAACTGAATAGCTACACTCTAAGAATATCCTTAATATACATGTGCAACAGACAAAATATGGACAACCATATGTTTCTTCCCTTTGTCAAATAACTAACTTTAGGTTCTGTATTCATAGAGGCTGTAAAGAGAAAGGCAACATACATCTAGAGATTTAGTAGATGCCTGGCCTTAATTGGGAATAAATTCCCTCACTTACAGAATTCACAAGACAAATCTCTTCAGCTTTTTGAATTGGACCTGAAAATTCCCATAAAAATTATTTGTGACATCTAGTAGATAGCTCATCCTGATGACCAGTCACTTATAGTCATGTCTGACATCAGAGCAGGACCAATTTTCAGTCAGACATATACACACACACATTGAGAATCTAGCATTTTTAATAAATCTCCTAGCAAGTGTTTTATTTTCTGGGTGTTTTTTTGGGTGGTGGTGGTGCACATCTTTAATCTCAGCACTTGGGAGGCAGAGACAGGTGGATATCTATGAATATGAGACCAGCCCAGTCTACAAGTGAGTTCCATGATAGGCAGGGCTACAGAGAAACCTTGTCTCAGAAAACAAAAACAAAAACCCAAAAGTTTATTTTGGTAAACCACAATGAAAATTCTACTAGTTTTGTATAGAGCAACATTATGTAGGTATATGGAACAGAGATTCATTTTTGTGTTAAAACCCACAAACAGGGTTAACTACTCCATTCCTGAGAAAGTAACTCTGTAATTGCCAAATGTACAAACAAGAAAACTCATTGATGGTAGAGGGTGAAAACAGGTGTAGACAGACATCAGCAGAAACATAACAATCACAATAGAAGTCCTTACTTTACCCATGCTTGTAGATTCTATCAGCAGAACAAAATTGTACAATAAATACCAGAAGTTTGGGTCGATTTCAGTGCCACTAAGAAAAAAACAACAGGATTCTGTGCCAACACAAATGTGGATCTAAGGGTGGCTCAGTCAAAAGCAATGCAAAGGAGCTCCTACACACCCCTCATTCTATAGTCAAAGAATGGGAGGCTGAACAAGGTAACTCACCCAAGAGCTGGCACTACTGCACAGCAGGCTTGGTCTGGGCCAATCTAGACTATGTTCCTCCAGTAGGATTCTGGAACACTAAGAATCTGCTCTCAAATATATAGCCTGGGCATATCAGGAGAGTCTTTGAGAGGTTTCAAGAATATTAAAACTTTTTAACACTAGTATTAAAGTTTTATTTGTAATTCTTTTAAACATATTTTGTTTTTTAATTGTGTGTGTTCTTTCTCAAGAACTCACACAAGAGTATGTACTTGTGAGTGAGTATCTATGGAGGCCAGAGGCATCGGATTCCTTGGAGCTGGAGTTACAGCACCTGGTGTACTGAACTCTGGTCCTCTGTAAAAACAGTACATGTTCTTAACAGCTGAGACATCTCTCTGGCCCCTGTTTGCCCTTCTACTCTTGTTCTTTTTTGTTGTTGGGTTGTTTTGTTTTTCAAGACAGTTTCTCTGTTTAGTCTTAGCTGTCCTGGAACTCACTCTGTAGACCAGGCTGGTCTCTAACTCACAGAGATCCATCTGCCTCTGCCTCCAGAGTGCTGGGACTAAAGGCATCCGCCACCACACCCCACCTGCTACCACACCCTGTCTGCTCTTATTCTTGATGAGTGTTGTATTCTTGATGAGTGTTGTGGTGTCAGTTTTTTTTTTTTTTCCTCAGCTCACATGACAAGTGAGTACACAGAAACAGATCTGAGAGTCCACCTCATTGGACAGATCTGTACTCATGAAAGTGATGTTACTCCTCTAATTACATTGTTTTTGGCAAGCAGGCAATGTTTATGCAAACATTTAAACATGGAATGGTTTATTACCATTATTTTCAAAACATTAACATGTTAAAAATGTTCAATTCAAATTTAATTCTACTAATAAATATTGATAACTATAATGTATAAACAATGCTCCTCGGGGTCCTTACTATTTTAAGCATTTACCAGGGATCTAAGATCCGAAAAAGTGGCAATCACTGCCCCCTGAACACTGACACTTGCTGACACAGAAGAGCAAGAGGGCTTTTTGTCAGCAGCTGACTGACATACTGCAGAATCCTCTGTTTCAGGTCTATTTGAGTAAATAGTTCAAGTAACTTTCAGTAGGAAAATCTTACATTTTAACATTTTCTCTTCAGCTTCTTTAAGGTGTGATGTAGATGTAGGACACCAGGTAGGAAGCCACCCTGTTAGCCATCCTGACCTAGAATACCAAAGCAAAATGGAAATAGGTGAGGTCATGCTCTTCTCAACTCAGCACCTGAAAAACAAAGCCTCAGAGGGACCTACCACCTGTGTGAGGGCACGCTACAGTGGCACAGGTCAATGGGACAGACACTGGGCACCTACAGGGATGTAACCAAGTCCACCTTATCTTTCAGGATAGTCAAATTCCAATATATAAAAAGGCTAAAAGAAAAGAAGGAAGGGAGAAAAAAAGACAGGGACACCACTTCCAGAGTAAGGCAGTCTCTTAAGAGGCTAGAAGTGCAGACGAACTAAAGACTGTAGATAGGTAAATAGGCTCACCTCACTTCAACAGCAGGCTTAAAGTGAGAAGAAACTATTAAAAATTCTAATAAAAATAGAAAAAAAGAAAGTTTCAGGTATCATGAGAAAGTGCAAAGACCTGATGGCCTGTGCTCACCTCTTAGAGCAGCTGGTTCACTGGTGATGCACACAACAGCCTTGGCTCCAATAAACAGCAGAAGAAAAGAGTAATACAGCACTTGTCTAAACACAGTGGAACCAAGAGAACAAGGGAACAGGTCCGAAACAACAGGCAAGGGAAAATATAGAGGCTACAACTGACACTCGCTAGGAGCCTAGCATGAAGTGAGGAACCTCCAAATGCAGGTGGGCAGCAGCCAAACCACACCACAGTGATTTGATCAATACAGGGGTCAGCAGCCATCTGCAGCTGGCAAGGGTTCTGTGATAATCAAAGAAATAAAAGTGAATCTGAAACAGGGATCAAGTTTAGACAAAAGTTTAGGGCTTGAACCAAAGCACTGGCAAGAGGAACAGAGACATGAAGATTTAGCCAAATAATATTTAACACTAAAACAAGCTAAATTTTATCAATGGTTAAAAGATATAATAAAAATTCTTGGGGGTTTGCCTCAGAGTACCACGATCATGACAGATAAACCACTAAATACAAATAGGGATACAAATAAAATATAAAAATGAGTATAGTTTTTGATAATCATTAGTCTAACATTCTGGAGGCTCTGGGTTTGACTCTCTGTACCTTAAATAGAATAAAACAAACAACAAGAGAAACAAACAAACAAAAAAATGGTGTGAGTAGAGAATTAGGCTAAGTCTGGGAAGGGATGATTCAGCCTCTAGGTTTTTCTAAAGTTCACAGACTCTCCTTTTCACATAAATTATTTACATATATATAACAAGTACTCAGTAACTAAAGGCTGACGAATGATTAGGTCACTTACAATTTAGTATTAGTCTAAATTAGATCCAGTTCACAGATATGAAAGCTGATGTTCAATTAATACCAGGATAGAGGATATACAGCTAATGACAAAAGTAGATCTTTGAGCTCAATTTTGAAAGACTCGGAATCCCTCTTGTCCAAAAGAGAAAACTCCTCTCAACATGCCTGAGAAATTGGCTTTTGTCTACAAGTGGCCCATACTCCTTGGTCTTGCCAAGTCTGCTTCTTCCTAGCTTTCTCTTGCTTTGCCTCATCCCTCTTAAAACTTTACTGCATGTCTTATGGTTCACCTACCTCTTCCCTGGGTCTCAATACCTCACTTTTCCAGAAATGTTATTTCTGATGCTAGGGTGCAGAGGCATGGTCCTTGCTACAGATACAGTTACTGTAGTCAGTGGCTATTTGTTTACATAGTTATCTGCCTACTGCATGGTAAACACACCAAAAGTTAAATCTATCTCAAAGCTGACCTTACCATCCAGTACTAAATACAACAGCTGGTGGTCATGTGAGCCTTGAGAACTGTGACTGGAAATTGGAGTCAGCAGCCTAACAGAGTGTTGCGAAGAAAGGCAGGTGGGCTCTCTCTATTGCAAAGAGTACGTAGTGAACCTACAAACAACAGGGTATGTGGGCAGGACAAGGGGCTGAAACTTCAAAACAAACAATAACTGAAAGTTGTCACAAAGAAGAAATCCAGGAGAGAGCCATTAGAATGCACCACAAATGTGACTAGAGGATAGGATGATGACCTAATAACCACACTCTAATATAAACTTGTCCATACATTTATATTTACAGATAACATTTTTCTTGTCTCAGTCATTAGACAAAATTTCCTAGTAGGTTCAGTAGCTCCTTCTCTCTCTTTCTCTGTGTGTTTATATACACAGAAAAAAAAACAAGACAAAAATATTAACAGATATATCTGATCAGTTTTTCATAGCCATATAATTAGACATATAATGGCCTACATTAAAATGCCAGTTTCATACTTGTGCATTGACAAGAAAAGAAAGAAAGATCCATGGGCACCCCTCATAAGTGCTGCACGGACCAACTGATGATGTATAAACCTAAGAAGGTGTTAATACTAATCCACTGATGAGCAAGCAAATATATCTGCAAAGTAAACAAAGAAAGTTGCTTCAACAACTTGTTTTTCAATTTATTAACAATTTTTTAATTTTCAAAGAGATGGTAATGTGTTTTTGCTTGTTTTTAAATTATCATTAAACTAAAGCTTGTTCATTCTTTTTTGTGCCTGCGTATCTCTCTTTGATCATAAAATTATAAACAGGAAGACACTTATAACTGAATCTCACCACTATTCTTAAATGTCCTTCAGATCAAAGCAGAGTTCTTTATCAGAGACAACCAGAGATCAATACAAAAAAACTGAAATGAACTATAATCTACTTGCTCCAAGTGACATACACAAGTTGGGACAAAGAAAGCACAAAGATAGTATTTGCTTCAGACATTAAAAACAAACAAACAAACAAAAACACCAAAAGATTCAGACTGAAAACCTTCTTTGTACAGGGGTCTAGAATTTTAAAATTCCTGAGACAGATTGTAGTGTAGGCATAGGTCTTTCTCCACTGATTCACTGTGGAATAATGCTGTACATATTTTTCAGTTATTTGTTTAATAAAATGCTGATTGGACAGAAGGCAGGCAAGAAGTAGAGGCAGGGCAACCAAGCTAGGAGAATTCTAGAAAGCATAAGAGAAGCATGCCAGACACAAAGGAAAGAAGACAAGGATGCTGCTCTGAAGGTACCAAACCACGTGGCTAAACATAGGTAGAATATAGGTTATTTTAAGAGTAAGAGGTAGCAAATAATAAGCCTGAGCTGAGCCATATGTCAAACAGCCTGCAATTGATATAAGCCTTTGTGTGATTATTTGGGGCAAATGGCTACAGGACCAGCCAAGCAGGACACAGAAACTTGTAACTACAATTCACCACTTCATAAGCAAACATTTCTTTGTGGGATAGGTTCTCGGGTAACCCACACTTGCACTGCTAAACAGCTGAGAATGTCCTTGAATTTTTGATTCACTTGCTCTACCTTCTAGGTGCTAAAATTGGAGGTACAAACCACCTCATCTGACCCAAAAAAAACATTCAAAGGCTAGAGCTATCTATGAATTTTAACTCCTAATGACTAGTTTAATTTAGTATCTGTAAGCCTAGTGGGTTATATTGAAAATTAAGGTGCATCAATTCTCATTATATTTTCATAGCTACCTTTTCGTCAACACAAGGCCAGTTCTTACAAATGAGCTCTTTCTATAGCATATTTGAAATAGGAAAAAAATTACATATTTTCATTCCTAATAGAACTGTGAAGATAGCATTTCCCCTAAGCCTAACCAGGCTTCTCTCCAGGTTTGCTTTCATCAGATTACTGGTAAATTTTTATAGAAGTGGACTTCTGCTTTGCATCTTCAAGACAAAGTGCCACACATACAACAGCCCCCAGGAACCACTGAAAAGAGTGGGAAGCTGTGGTCTGAATGTCTGCCCTTCAGTTTCTTGTTCAGGAGTCTTCATTCCTTTCTTGATACCTCTTTTATTCCCTGGCCAATCCTTTCTTCTGTCTGCAGAATAACCTAACCACATCTCCAAAGAGACTGTGCCTTTCTAAGGAGTATCTGAGGCTATCAGTTGTCTGGCATTCCCTGGGCTTAGCATGTGGACACTGGATCTAAGGCTGTCAGAGTCAGAGCCATTCTTCTGAGGTCACAGATTCAAGGTAAAAATCCACAAGGTCCATTTGTAGAACAGTTAACAGAGACAGAGGTCTCTATACAGTTTTGTAAAATAGGAATGTATAACCTATTTAAACAATAATCAATAAGCACTATTATCCACAGCCAAGCCTGACTTCAGAAGAGATGGAAGAATCAACTGTAATACAAAGAAAAGCCATTCACTGCAAAGATTGTAACTTCCTAAAAGTAAAGACATATAACACCAGAAAGCTTGTCAGTGTGTGCCAAAAGGTTTTCTACAAAAGCCCTATGACCTGGGCACTGACCTTGTTGGTAAAACAGAAAGTACAAATCCTGAAGCATCTAATTTAAAAAAGAAATTTTATTTATTAATTATAAGATTGTTGAACGAGATCTATGAACCCACTAGAGTGGAGAAAAAATTAGTAAGGAAAGTTTTAGAAGAATATCACACTCAAGTGATAATGCTTAGAAAAGCTAAGTAGTTGTGATTAACATACTAGAGTATATTTGCCAAAAAAAACCCTGACTTTAAGTATCCTAAATTTTCCCCTGAACTTTCTACCTAATTTTTTGTAACTATCACTAATAATGTACTTGTACGGCATGCCATGAACACTTAAGTTCCTGGTAATTCCTGTTTTGTTCTCTGAGACATTTGACTATCTATAGTGTTACTAAACCTGAATTGCACAATCTATAAATATTGTGAAATGGTGAAAGAGGTTTCAAAGTATCGTGAAGAAAATAGACACAAGTCTGGCCAATCTCCACACACTCTTTTGGCCACTTAACGTGACATTTCTAATTAGGTTATAAGTAAAGAGGATTTCATTATGTTACAGTTTTTCTTAAAATAGCCTCCATACCTCTACTGGTATAATCAAAGAGAAGAAAATGTGTTTACTACTGTTCTCTGTAATCTAAGCACAGAATTCTGTATCTAAAAAACCATGAAGCTTTGTTTCTCTAATAAATAAACAAATTAGAGGTAATATACATATTCCTCTGAAATAACTCCTCCAAAGAAGAACTTAAAACCTCCAAATAAGAACTGCAATACAACTAAAGACCTCCTTTCTTAGAAACAGGATTTTTTAATCTCATTCTTGTGAAAGAGGGGGAAAGGGAGTATGCCACATATAAGCACAACTTAAGTGATGAACATAACATTTCTAGATATTCTAGACTAAAATGATTCAAGTTATCACTGGCCATTATATCCATGACAGCACATGCCCTCTAATATACAAACAGGAGGCTGAAGCACACAATTAAGCTTTTGAGACCAGTTTAGTCTATGTAGAAACAAACATCCTCTCTTATAAAACCAACAGTTTACATATCCACAAGTATGCGTGTGCACAGACACACGCACACACACACAAACACACACCCTTTCTACGACATTTCCTACGTTTCCTGACACAGTAGATACATCCCATCAGACACACTTGAAGCAGTGACATGTGAAGCTCATACTCACTGCTCAACAAGTCAGAGAAATATTTCTTTCAGTCAATTATCTATCAGATAATGAAGACAATAAAACTAAAAATCCTAGTCTCAAACATAATAATCACTTTAATAAAATTATTTTACACTTTTTTTTATAACTCACAGCTAGGAGTGCATTAAGTTTAACTAAAAATTTAACAATTAGTCAAGAGTATTTTAAAAAGCAACATAATGTTTCAGAATAGGTATTGTAATAGTATAGTCACATCTCTCAGTCCTGAGACACACTTTTGAGCACTGTCTTGATGATGTGGTCCACCCCTGACTTTATAATCTTTGTTTTTGTCACAAGGTTGACACTTGCATTTGCTGGACTGTGACTGGCATTCTGGAGTACCAGAGCAGAGACGTGGGCCAGTTCATTTAAGGTCAAGAAACAGAATCCTGTTTCCAACATCCCAGGAAAATTGAATTGTGTGACTCCAATTGTTGCCCCACTCATACACAAAAATTTCTGAATATCTTAGGAAAACACATAGGTCACACACCTGAAATATGAATAATCAGCTACTAGGTTTGTAAACTCAGTGTTCATGTCAGTAAAACCTTACAATAGTTAAAGGTTTAATAAGAAACTGTTGAAGATTATTATTATTATTATTTAAAGCCCTTTTGGACTCTGCTAAACATCTGAGTAGAACAAAAGCCTTTTTCTGAGCTGACAAAATAAATATATAATTAAGTATATTATTAAACATTACTTAAGAGAGACAAAGTTTATAGCTGAGTGTGGTGATACATGCCTGTGATCCTGCCATTTAGGAAGTAAAAGCAGAAAATTCAAAAGTTGAAGACTGTAACAGTAAGATCTTGTCTTCAAAACACAAAAATTTTTGAGAAAGGAATAACATGTGGTCTGAGGACATGGCTTAGTGGGTACAAGCATTTGCTGTGCCAGCATGAAGACTTGAGCGCAGTCCTAGCTAGCACCCATGTGAGGAAACGTGGCCTAGCACGCCTATGACCCAAACACTGAGAGCAGATCCCAGGAGCAGCTTCTCTAATCAAACCAGCAAGCTTCAAGTTCAGCAAGAGACCCTGTCACTCTGGAATTAGGCAGAGTGAGAGCTGAAGGCACCCAGTGTTCTCATCTGGTTTCCACATACACACATACACACATGTACATGCACATGCAAGCATCACACAAACACAAAATGCCAGGACCTTAGAGAAGGAAGGTAATAATCTATTGTAGGTTACAGAAAATGAAGTAAAACAAACTATAAAGAATTATAGGGAGGCAGGCAATATGTTTAGGAAGTATGAAAAACATGGCTTTCCAGAGTCAGAGTCACTGCATAGAAAGGAAATAAAACTCCAAAGTTGAATGAAAACCACACACATCCCAAATAGCTTTGCAGTCAGACTGAGGATATACTTTAACTATAATAGAGCCACTGTGTGTGAAGAAGAGAGTTCCTCTTGGAAATAGAAAAGGAACTAATGAAAAGAGCTATGTTTGATGCATGTCACCAAGCTTGCAAAAATCTATGGGAAGAACATGAAAGTTTTGAACTAAGTGGCTCCCGGGTAACAGTGGAACACTTGTTATTAGGTTGTTAGACTCTATAGGGACTTGATAATTGATTTGTTATCCAAAGACAATATAAGGGGACAGATTGGATACTTAGAGGCCAGTTACAAGCAAATGTAGACAGCTAGAAACTATCTTCAAAAACATAGGAGAGTAGAGGAGGAGCTGTGCACTTTACACCTTATTTACATCACAAATAAGGCTGTAGTCTAGACATGTGAAGCTTGAAAAACTAGGTACAAACACCTGGCAAACACAAATGTACTACAGTGCAGAAGAGAATGAAATCTCATGAACTGTGCATAAATACAAAATAAAAAGGATAAAACTAACTGCTGATCTCAGCTAAGAGAGTAAACAAAATGTTCTAAGAGTTAACTGTCTAATAGGAGTTGCACTATAGTACTGAATACAGAAAAGGACTCAAGAGGGCTGGGGGATGTAGCTCAGTGGTACAGTGCTCACATGATGTCCTGGAGGTGGGGAGAGAGTGGGGGGTAGATGGAGAGAGGGAGGGAGAGAGGGGGGGGGAGGTCAGATAACTACTGGCATCACAGAGTTTCATGATTTTGAGGGAGTCATGGAACAGAGCAGTAGCAAGAGGAAGGAATGCACACTCTTGAATCTCCAAAACACAGGACTATACACAGACTTTTACATAAGCCCAACAGGACGCTGGCAAGTCAATTGAAGCAGCAAGGAAGAAATTCTGTCTTATTTAATAGCATTTGGTAACTTCCATGGTGCAAATTCTCCCGAAATGGCTGGTTTTAGGACAATGGTGCTATAAATTCCTGAAAATTCAGCAATGGTCTGCCAGCACACACCAACTCTACCATTCCCTGAAAGCCACCTATTTTATGGTCTTTTCAGCAATATCATGGTTCTGTGATAGCTTTCCCCTAAACTCAACCAGCACTCAATTCTCTGGGAAATTGTTACAGCAAGTCACAGACATCTACCCCATTTTTTATTATATTTGGCTTTTTCCACTATATTGCAATGAAAAAGGACTGGATTTTGAAAGCTTTCTGGTCCACTTGTCTCCACAAAGAGCCACAAATGAAAAGACAAGACTTATACAACTGTAAGATGACTGCTTTATAACCACTTGCCTTATTAATGTCATCTCTCCATCTGTACTAATAAGTTACAAAGAAAGGGAGTGTTTGGGTCATAGCTCTGGAGGTACAAATAGAAGAATCGTTCTAGTGTTGGACTCTTCCTGGTAAAATCCCAGAGGTGGCACATGGCAAGACACAGGAAGCTGAGAACATATAGTTGGCACATATACTGATCTTTCCTCCTCTTTCATAAAACCACAAGAATTCAATCACCAGGACTCCAACTGACTATCTCATCCTAATCCCTTCCCAAAGCCTTGCCTCCTCACTATCATCAGATTAAAGATCTATTTGCTAATTCTTCACAATGAGGATTAAGTTTCTACATGTGAAACCTCTTAGGACACTCTGGTCACAGGCTATGGCACAGGCTAAGCCCAATGTCTTGAAGAACTTTTCTCAGAACAGTAGGCAATTAAGGAGCAGCAGAAATATAATGCCTTAAAACTAAATACAGATACCTGAAGGCGTAGGTTCCAATTAGCTCTACTACTTGCTAGTGGCAGTTCCAAATAAAACTGGGAGTAGTCAGATCTAGCATACAGGGTAGACATTAGGATTATTATGACCACACTGGGTGACACCCAGCAGGAACTTAGCCTGTGCTTGGTACAGTTCAGAAAGCCATCTCTGCATAGATACCAGCCACTGCTCAAATGTCCAGGCAAGAATAATCCAGGGAGGGCTACCTCTGTCTAGGGACTGTGGCTGGTCTTGCCCTCAATGACCTCCAGCCATCACCCAAGTCAGAAGTCACTCATATTATGTCTGGATTCCTGAGCCTCATACCATCCAGACCAAAAAGGTCCACAAGTTAGTATTATCAGAGCCAAAAAGAAAAAAAAAAGAAAAAAGTCCTGACAGATTTGACAAAACAAGCTGCCAGTTCCTACTTGTACCATGTGACACTCTGAATTTCCTGTCAATGTAACTAGGAAGCTCAAAAACAAACCAAAACAGTGAGCCCAACCTGTTATCACCTGAGCAAAACTAGGAGAATGTGATTTCTAATATTTCAAAATATGCCTTCCCTAACATCTTTCCAAAACATTTGCTTTCATAGTACCATAACTTATCTCTCCTATGCAAATGTTTCCAAATATCTGAAGTAGAAATGCCAAAATGTTTATAAGGGAGACAAGTATAGTCATGTCCATACAAAAGAGCAGCCTTATGCAATAAGTTTCATGGTAATTTAAAATTTCCAACAATTACTATTCTACTCACAAGGGCATGGCAAATGTCAAAGACAGACAAAAATAACTTAAAACGAGCCTATCAAAAAGCTGGGTATGGTTCCTCACACCTGAGGCAAAAGGACTGGATCTCTGTAGATTTGAAGCTAGCCTGATTTACATAGCCAGGGCTACATACACAATTTCAAAGAACAAAAACTAATTTAAAAAAATAAATAAATAAGGGTTTCCTGGTAGGCATCTAACTTCCACAAAGTTTGCTCCTAGAAGACTTGTCTAGCAAAGCCAGAGCTCCGGCTCACAGGACGCACCGGACCCCAGGGAGGTGTGACGACCACCCAGGACACCTCCTAGCACAGCTGACAACCTCCCCGGACGCTTTAGGAGGACACACGCCCACTCCCCACCCGTGACGCCCGGCTCCGCGCCCAGCTGAGGTCGCCGGGTCCCAGCGCCCCGTTCCCATCTCCGCCGCGCTCCAGGCGGGCAGTGAGGCTGATCGGGGTCGTCCTCACGGCCCCGCGGCCATCGGCGCGGCCGGTCGCCGCCCCTCACCTCCGGACGCCCCCAAACCACGCCTCACCCTCCACTGGTGTCCGCAGAGTCCACCTCCTCCTCCGCCGCCATGGCTTTCGGCTCCGCTGCCGCGCAAGCGCAACAACACACCCCGAAGCCGGCTGTCAGGCCGACTGGGCGGCCCGGGGCCGCGGCCGCCCTTAAGACCGCGCCGTCCGCGCATGCGTCGTCCACCCGCTAGTGTGATTCGGTGGCACCGCCGAGCCACGGTTCGCCTCACTCCCCCCCCCCCGCAGCCCAACTACGCATGCGCAGCCTGCCCGTCTAAGGAGGAAGGTCAACTCAACGCTGCAGGAGACTTGCCCTGGAGCGTTAGGTAGTCGTTCATCTCCATAACGACCATTAATGCGTCATTCCGCCTGCACGGACTGTTCGGACCGGAGCTCTAGGCAAGCAGTCGACAGCCAAGGGTCTGAAGTGAAACCCCACCCTGAAAAAGCCTGAGTGTGACACATGGCAGAGGTGGGTAGTGGCCACAGGGACAGGGCAGCTCCCTGGACCCTTCAGTCCAACCCCAGTCTCAGTGGGCATTGCTCTGATCCTAACCCGCACTTCACCCACCCAGACTCTACACACATGGGAAGACTGAGGGCCTGTGTGTGGGTACTTAGAATTGGACACACCCACCCGCCCCCACTCCCACCACCACGGTCTCTAGAGAACTTCCTAGAATCCATTCTGAATGGATGGCTCATAAAAATATTCTCATGAGCCAGGCATGTTGGTGCATGCTCCTCATAACAGCACTTGAGAGTCAAGATCGGATACCTAGGGAGTTCCAGGACAGCCAGAGCTACACAGTGAGCCTGTATCTTTAAAATAAATAAATTTAAAGGAGAAAGAGGCTAGAGAGATGGCTCAGTGATTATCAGTGCATACTGTCTTGTAGAGGAGAATGGGATTTGGTTTCCAGCACCCTTGTAAGGGCCCATAACTGCTGATAACTCCAGTTCCAAGGAGCTAACACCTCCTTCTGGCCTCAGCATCTCAATGCATTTGATACACACACAGGCAAGTAGACACACACATTTTTTTTTTTTTTTGAAAAAAATTAACCTTTTTTAAAACCTTAAAGCATTCCCTCACACACAGGATATTAACTTTTTTTGTGTGTTGCTTTTTCTTGGAGGTGGGGAGCAAGGGGCATAGCAAATTATGAAACTGATAGATTGTTGGTCCAGCTCAGCCAGGCAAACAAAAGTCAGCAGCAAGCAAGGCCCGAGGTTGTGTTTTAAAAATAGAATTCAGAACTGTGACACTCACTGTGATTAAACAAATAGAAGCATCCTGGTGTTGCATAAGGGATGTTTTCCTTAGCGAGGGCCAGGTCCCTCAGGTCAGGAGAAAGTGATATGAAGTAGCTAGCTCTGAGTTCTTGACAAGCTAGATACAGCTAGGACTGTAGCTCAGTGGGCCTTCTATGCATCATTCTCTAGGTTCAGTTCCCATTACCCTCCACTACACACCCACCTCCAAAAAATCTTTCAAATAAGCAGTCAGCTCACTTATTTCAGCCACACCTGGTGGTACTGATGTAGCCTGATGTAAGCTAATTGGTGCAGTATTCGAACCATATTATAAGGCCACACATCAGTGACATTTTCCTCGTTTTCTTGATCTAAGAAATATCAAGTATGTGAATTTAGGTTTGTGTTGTAGAAAGTTTCCCTGCCTGTTTTGGGTCCGGAGGTTTGTGACCTCGTTGGAACCTGATTCGAGGCGGCTTTTGTCCCCCAAAGAAATGAATCATACGCTTATATCCTTTAAACTGTTTGGCCCATGTCTCAAGCACATTACTAGCTAGCTCCTTCATCTTATTTCAACCCATTTCCATTTATCTTCCCACCATGTGGCCCGCAGCCCGTGGCTCACCTGTTTCTTACATGTCTGTCTTCTTCGGGGGTCGGATGGAGACTGACTAACTCCACCCTTCTCCTACCTGCCTGTCCTCTGATTCCCCACCCACTTCTATGGTGCTGTTCATAGGCCAAAACAGTCCTTTATTTACAGCATACAGAACATTCCACCACAGGGTTGAGCAGAAATGTTCTCACCACCCTCTTGATTTTTTTGAAGACAAATGGATAATGTAAATATCAACTTTTTTATTACCTGTTTTTCTTTTTCTGTCATCAGCTCCAACCTGCTTTTGTGGTTGCACTATTCATGTCCATGTACTCACTCATGGTTAGTGTGTTCTTACTCTGTTGTTGGGGCAGTGTGAATAGGGCTCTGGCCTTCATGAAACCTACACTAATGTACTGCTCTTTAATTTAGGGTCACTTCATCACTCTGTATCTTAGACCATGTTTGCTGCTGTAGAAGAACACCTTGACTAGAGATTTGTATAAATGTGTGTCTCATGGTGCCTCAGGCCATGAGCAAGGCCATGAGGGCCTTGCTGCTGCTTCATCACAGGGCAGGAAGGGCGTGGAGAGAGTCAAGGAAGGGGCTCCAGTCTTTTTATAAGAAACCCACAACCCCAGAACTGACTCCTGAGACAAAGGCATTAGTTAATCCATGAAGGAAATGTCTCTGTGCCCTAACACTTCCCATTAGGCCTCACCTGTAGCACAAATCTTAATTGGTCTTAATAATAAAACCCTGAGCCAGATGTTGGGATAAATGCTGAAAGATCAGAGAGACAAAGGATCAGCCAGCCACAGTCACCCCTTCCCCTACTAACCCCTCAGCCAAAAACGGGTAAACTCCTGTCTCTGCCCAGCCACATCACTTCCTGTTTCTTGTCCCAAGTGCTGGGATTAAAGGAGTGAGCCGACAACTGCCTGACTTCTAGGCTAACTACTGGCTAACCCTGCCCTCTGATCTCCAGGCAAGCTTTATTTGTTAGGGCACAATCAGCACACTCACCTTCCAACTCCCCTCACTGCAGCCTTTTTTCTCCTCTGAACCCCACTCCCTATTGTTCTCAACACTCTGTAATGGATACAACTATTTAGAAATGTTATGTGTACTTTGTGAGCATGCGTTTGCATGTATGGGTACACATGTCAGGATGAGCATGTGGAAGTTAGACGACAGTTTGCTGGCATTGATTCTCAGGTTGTCATGGCAACAGGTACCTTTACCTACTAAGCATGGTTACATGGTTACAGTTTTTATGATATTACTAAATACCCTTCTGACCACAGTCTAAGCATTTCAAAGATGTTAAAATCTTCTGTTGTTTAAAGGCAGGGGGATCCATCCATAACCTCTTGAACATAGTAAGTATTTAATGGTTCTCTTTGTGTCTGAGATAGTTCATAAAATGTCCTAGAAAGATGGGAACTTGTAGTGGGATTCAGGTGTTACTTAGGAAAGCCCAGATGCATAGTTCCTACGGGGAGTGGCCAGAATCAATTGGGACCCAGGGACACTGACTTCCATCCCTGTTTTATTCCTGTGTTCTTGGGGAATGGATTGATTCTTCCATCCATAGTGGGATATTCCACTCTCCAAGAATTGTCTTAAGTGAAGTTCAATTTGTATTGTGAGTGTTGATATACCCCTCAATAAATATCCTTTACATGATATATTACAAGTGAATATTACTGAAATAGGAACTATCTTAGTTGGGATTTCTATTGCTGTGAAGAGACACCATGACCACAACAACTCTTATAAAGGAAAAACATCTAATTGGGTGGCTTACAGTTCAGAGATTCAGTCCATTATCATCATGGTGGAACATGTTGGTGTACAAGCAGACATGGTGCTGGAGAATAAGCTGAGAAACATCTTGGTCTGTAAGTAACAGTAAGTGAAGTGAGACACTAGGCATGGCTTGGACATATATGAGACCTCAAAGTCTGCCTTTAGAAAGACACACTTCCTCCACAAAGCCATACCTCCTAATAGTGCCACTCTCTATGAATTTATGGGGGCCAGTTATATTCAAACTACCACAAGGAACCTATAAAAAATACTTTTATATAAATTCTTGGCTGTTGCCAGCAGCTTGAATGTATCTTTAGAAATTGACCATCTCCACCTTGAAGGGTATGTCTAGGCTAGGGGCCCTCTACTGTTTAGGGTAGACTGACTGCCAGGGCTTCTACTGCCGGTTATAGTTCAGTGGTGTTGGGTTCAGCAACAAAACTTCAAAGTGAGGCTCCAGCTCTGGGGTACTTCCAAAAAGTTGAGCTGCCAAACATGCACCTTGGAAGTCTCTGTGGATGTCAAGCTTGTGCTCATAAAGTATGGCTGCTATTCAGTAAAGATAAACAAAAACCCCATCATTACCTAATTCTGTTTTTTGTGTAGAAACTGATAGAGCTGTGCCCAGGCCCATGGGATTTGATGGCTTTCCCTAACTATGAGAATATTTGTTTTGGCTTTACCTTGCTGCTAATAAAGGAGCTATTCTTGACTAAATTTGGCTACAAAGCCCTGAGCCCAAGCAATGGTGTTGAAACCCTGTAGCTCCATTTTGACCACTATACCATCTGTTAGATCTTGGACTGTGTCTTAGGATTTATTGCTGTGAAGAGTCACCATGACCACGGCAACTCTTATAAAGGTTAATATATAATTGGGACTGGCTATCAATTTTAGAGGTTCAGTCCATTGTCATCATGATGGGAAGAAAGCATGGCAGCATGCCAGCAGACATGGTGCTGGAGAAGGAGCTGAGAGGTCTGCATCTTGATCTACAGTCAACATTAAGTGAATTGAGCATGTTTGAGACCCCAAATCCTACCCACACAGTGAAACATTTCCTCCAACAAGGCCATACCCACTCCAACAAAGTCACACTTCCTCATAGGCTCCACTTCCCAAAGTTCTACCTCACTAAGGCTTCCCCTTCCAAAGTTCTCCTGTCCTAAGGGTCTAGCTCCTTAAGGCCCCACGTCTCCCAAGGGCCTACTTCTCTAAAGCTCTACCTCCTTAAAGGTCCATCTTCAGAACAACAAAGCAGTGATCAGACCTTTATCTCAGACTTCAATGGGAGCATTTAAAATGCAATCCATAGTACTTGAGTTTATTCCAGCTCTAACCCTGATGCCTTATGGTTTAATTTTCCTGATAAGGAAGCCACAAAATTGATTGTCTAATTTCAAGCTCAGATGACTGTGTGATGTGGCCAGGAGAATAAGAAAGAGACTAAAAGGGCTAACCTTTAACTTCCTTTTGGTTTGGAAGGTTCCAGAAATTTTGAAGTCCTGTTGATTGGCAGAAGGCGCTGAGTCTCCCTTTCCTTTGCCATTCATCCCATTTGAAGCTATAAAAGCCTGGGCTTTTATTTTCAGTAAAATCAGTACTTTTATATTTTTTCCTATCATATTTTAAATCTGTTATCTTTCATTTTTATGCTGACTTTTTAATTTCTGGTAAGTCCATACTGAAATAATGAACGTCCTAATCAGAAAAAAGCAATGCCTTCATCACAGTAGCATTTAAAAATGTCAATTACTTTTTTGTATCTGCACTTTGAAGAGCAAAACTCATCTTACATATGCCACAGAACAATTTTTAGCAGGAGTTTATTTATACAGTAGCAGAAAGAAAATGTCCATACCCACAATTCCCCCTGACATTAATGCTGCCAGCTCATCTACCCCTCATTATCTTGAAGGACCATTCTTTAGTTTAATGTGGGTTATTGAATATCCATTACATTTTATTGCATGAATCCTACTTATAATAAAAACCCAGAGCCAGATACTGGGGAAAAGCTGAGAGATCAGAGAGACAGAGGAACAAACCACAGCTACTTCTCCCTAAGCCAATTCCTCGGGCAAAAGGGATAGATCCTGTCTCTAGGACTCTGTCTCAGACTGAATGCCTCTGAGTCCTCAGCTGAAAGGGAAGAGATGAACTCTGTCTCCTCCTGCCTTATATACCTTACTTTGCCCAGCCATTTTACTTCCTGGCTCAGACTTTTTAGTGCTAGGATTAAAGGCCTGAGTGCTTCCCAAATCCTGGAAGCAGAGGCATGGGATCCCAAGTGCTGAGATTAAAGGTGTGTGCCACCACCATCTGGCTCTGTTTCTCTCCTGGATTGGATCAATCTCATGTAGTCCAGTGTGGCTTCAAATTCACAGAGATCCATGTGATTCTGTGCCTCTACCTCCCAAGTACTAGGATTAAAGGTGTGCTTTAAGGATAACACTGTGGCTGGCTCTGTCTTCCGATGGTCAGGCAAGCGTTATTTAGATACACAATATATCAGCACAGAATTCAGTCTACATTTGTGGAAAACAAGCAGAGGTTGTTGTCTTGACTCTATTACATGTCCTGACAAGTGGGAAATAATCTGTTGTCAGTGTGATAAGTACCTGGTTCTAAGTAACTTGGCCACTTGGCTGGTTCAGCTTCAGCTCCACAGGGATGCTGGAACAGTTTTCACCAGTCATCAATTCCACACTCAAATATGGTCTGCTCCTACAGCTGGAGGTGCTCTGTGCTGTAAGTGAATGAGCGTTAGTGGAAGTGCCGTTCCTAAACTGGTAGGAGTCTACTATTCACATTGTATGACTAGGATGGTTGGGTTTGGGAGAACCAGTTGTTACACAGTGATAGCATGAACTACATATTGAGCATTGGAACATTCAAGTCTGAAGTCATGCATGTCACAGGAATTGTCAATCATTTCAAACCAGGGATGTAATATGAGTTTCTGGCCTGTCTGGCCTATCTACCCTGTGGTCCAGACCTGCGGACCTACAGACCTGCAGTTTCATAGAAACACACAGAAGCTTATATTAATTACATGCTGCTTGGCCTATGGCTCAGGCATCAATTGCTAGCTAGTTCTTTTATCTTAACCTATTTCCATAATCTGTCTTGCCACATGGCCCGTGGCTTACCTATTTCTTTACATCTTGCTTCTTGGGCAGCTGGATCACGTCTCTCTTGACTCCACCCTCTTTCCCTTTTATCTATGCTCAGATTTCCTGCCTACTTTCTTGCTAAAACCCAAAATACTCCCTTTATTAACCAATGATATTCACAGCACACAGAGGATATTTTCTTTGTAGCCTGATTTCTGCATACCATTGCCTGCTCTCTATGGATGTAAATAGCAGGAACTAAAGGTAGAGCTCAGTTGTGGAACATTGGCCTAGCATGCCTGAGGCCCCTGGATTCCACCCTCAGCACCACGGAAGGAGGTGGAAGCTTGAAAGGAAGGCATGAATCACACACAACCAAACAGAAAACACCAAAATGGAGGACAAAGTAGGACACATTTCTATGAAGATGCGGATAGGTATCTTTCCAAATTTGAAAGTCATTGAGACTTTATTACAACACACATTTGTGGAAATAATTTGTGAAATTAAGCCTCAAAGTTTGTTTCCTTTTTAATTGGAAGTATGAGGTACAAATCATACCAGTCACCACCAAGGGACACACCCTCTGAGGCACCATCCAGAATATTAATCTGGCTTTGAAGGAGACGAGAGACCTCTGATAGAAAGCACTGGCATGGTGGTCCAGGCAGGTGGCAGGCAGGAGGGTGCCTCCCACTGGAAGGATGGATCTCCTGGCATTGAGGTGTGTGATATGCCCAGAACCAGATTTTTTTTTCTTTATTAGATGCTGCAAATCAGTCATGAAGACATTTTTAGCTGTGCTGATGAATATACATTTGGTAGCTAAATTTAGGGCTTTTATTTTAAACATTTTCTTCGTTGAAACTTGAAGGTGTTGCTTAGTTACCTTCCCCTTTTCTTAGCGTAGTCTATGATCTGGTGTAATTTTTTCTGCTGCAGGTGCTAGGAACCAGCTGCTGTCAGGAGCTATAGATTCAGAGATGTAAATAGGATATGTACTGCTGTTACTTTTATGTTATTAATGCCTTAGACTCCTAAGCCTATACATTTGAACCATTGTTTCTTTGCATATGTACATACTTTGCCTGTAGGGATATATATTGAACAAAAGTGACAGTTACATGATAATTAACGTGTGTAGTTATACTAGATTATCGTTTATTATAAAAGTTCATTTTTAGCATAAACTAATTTTGCACAGTAGCATGAAATTATTCCAAAATAATTAAGCTCTCAGTAGTGAACCCATCTGTGATTAGGTTTTAACTCTCAATTTGACATGACATAGAATCACCTGGGAGGGGAGGAGAGAGTCTTGGGCTGTGTCTAGCTTAGGATGGCCTGTGGGAAGGAAGACCTAGCCTGAAGGTGGGCTGTACCATTCCCTGGGTTTGGGTCCTGGATTTGTAAGAGTGGAGAAAGCTTGCTGAGCACTAAGCAGAACTACCTCCTTTCCTCTCTGCTCTTGACTGAAGATTTATGTCTTCAGTTCCAGCTCCTTGTCTTCTATGATGGATGGATGGACTATAAAATTTAATTGTGAGCTAAAGTAAATCCTTTCCTTGTAAGTTGCCTTTCGTCAAGTTATTTTAAAGTTTTTATTTTTAATTGTGTATGCATGTATCTGTGTAGGTATGTGCATTTGACATACACATTGTGTCTGGAGGTTCCAAAAGAAAGCATCAGTTCACACAGGCTATTGTGAACAGCCTAACCTGGGTGCTGGGAAATGAACTCTGGTCCTCTGCAAGACCAATATGTGCCCTTGACTGCAGGGCCATATCTTTAGCTCTTGGGCTATTTTATCATGGCAACAGAATGAAACAATACCCTAAGGCATAGTGTTTCTTCCTTAAATCTCTCAGAGCCTCTACCTCACAACATCCAGATCTGGGCATGCAAGACTGTTAGAGGAATATCAGACTCCTTGGTACCAGCTGCAGTTGTTAGTATTTGTTAGTGGCCTGTCGCTGGGAATAATTCTCTCATATGGAAAACACTTATACTTCTTTATAATTCCTGTAAGTACTTGGGAAAATTTTAATCCACACACCTTGGGGATTGGATAAATTTTGTTGTTGATAGGGTTCCATCTCATTCCTGGTAGTTAACATTTTTATCCAAAAGAAGCAAATCTATGACTGGAAGTTTCTGTGATTTTTCCAACACTTAGATAGAAGCAATAGCAGGAGCTAAGGGGTTCATGTGTGTCTTTGACTTAGCTTATTATTTTCCCTAGTGTGATGGTAAGTGTCATATCCCCTAATGTGATAATGGTGTCATGTCCCCTAGTGTGATGGTGGTGAGTGTTCCACATGAGGACAGTGGTGCTGTGAAAGGCCTGTCCCATCCCTGCCCTTACCCCAACCCCATGCTAAAGCACAGTTCAGGAACCAGGTTTCAGATGCATCTTTATCTGTTTTGGTTCAGCTACAAAGAAGTAGCAAGGTAGTTATGTAAGTATTCCTGGCCCTCCACATGGTGAACCCAACATGGCTCCTACTCCACACCTCATATGGAGGCATGCCCCCTAAACATGGCTACATAAACCCGTGCACACCCCCTCTCTTAAAAAGAGGCGCCATGTTGCAATCTGTCTCTCCTCCTCTTCTGCTTCTCTGCTCCTATAACCACTTGACAACTCTCCTAAATAAACCCTCATGTGGCCTTGGAGTGTGTGTGTGTGTGTGTGTGTGTGTGTGTGTGTGTGTCTTCTCATGTGCAAAACCAACAGGTTACAAACCTCACAAGACTCATTTTTTTTTTTCAACTTTCTCACCATGGAGAGATAAGCACTGAGCTCCATCTGTAAACTTAATTTTGAGCCAAGATGTAGTTGTTGTCTATCACTTTATCTCTAATGCCAATCATCTCATCAGTTCTGCTGTACAAGTAAATCAGTATCGAGACCTCAGCTGTCACCTAAAATGTGAATCACTTAAACTCAGGAAAATTAGATATAAGTGTAAGGATTCCTGGCATGTAGCAGCCACGTGGTAAACATGCTAGTCCCATAACCCAACATGTCGTCAGGTGAGATAAGAATTCCTGGAATGTAGTGGCCACGTGGTAAACTCAACATGGCTCTGGCAGAACATGCTGTGCATGCCCCAGGCGTGGCTCCGTAAATCCGTGCCCATCCATTCTCTTAAAAGGAGCCACCATGTGAAAGTCTCTCTCTTCTGCTTCTCTCCCTCATACCTACTCGGCAACTCCCCTGAATAAACTCTCATGTGGCATCTGGTAGTGTGTGTGTCTGATCTTGTGTGCAGAACCAACAGTAAGAATTTCCAGGCTTCTCTTTGTCCTGGAAGGATTGTTTTTATCCAGATCACTGACTGGGAAAGCAACTTAGCCCCGTCATGGAAACAATCTGACAAGATTTAGTATCATAGTCCTCTGAGTAGTCTGTGAGGATGTTTCCAGAGAGGATTCGCTGAAGAGAGATGCTCCATCCTAAAGTAGATGGTACTGCCTATCAATTGGGGGTCCAGATTGAACAAAGCCAGATGAGGGCCTGCACACACACACACACACACACACACACACACACACACACACACACACTACGAAGGCCACATGAGAGTTTATTTAGGAAAGTTACCAGCCAGGCAGGTACAGGAGCAGAGAAGCAGGAGAGGAGGAGAGACAGATAGCAGCATGGTGCCTCTTTTTAAGAGAGGTAGTGGGCATGGGTTTACATAGCTGTGTTTAGGGGCGTGCCTCCATATAAGGTGCGTCCTGCAGGAGGAGGCAAAGGAGCTGTGATATACCTTAAAAGCCAGCACTAAGACTGAGGTCCCCTCTCAAGGTCTAAGTTTAGCTCTGACATCAGGGTAAAAAACAGATCATGCACTCAGGGTTCTAGTATATTGTGAGAGAGCATTTGTGAGGCATTTAAAAACCTGATGAGCTTTATCTGCATGAGTTCTTGCCTGTTCTCAAACTCGCCTTCACTCTATAGCCTATTTTTTTTACCTGAGAAAGTTTTGACAGAGTAAACAGGGTGGAAACTTTTTTTTAATCTTATGTATGGCAGCCACTTTTCGCAGAGGGAGAACTGGATTAGGATCTTTAGAGTGTGAGAACAAGTGACTGGTGGGGTAAATGTAGCTGTCAGGTTTGGAGTTCTCTGAAAGGAAAAGTTGTAGATGAGCATTGAGATTTGAAATGTGGAGGATCCAGAGAGGATCTGGTCATAGGATCATCATGGTCTAGAAACAGAAGAACAGAAAGCCAGAAGGGAAAGTTTAGAGTTGAGATATGAAAAGAAATAGGAAAACTCTTAAGAACAGAGAGCTGGAAGAGAAGGTTTAGGGCTGAGACAGGAAAAAGATAGGAAAAACTTTTTTTATCTGTCGTGCGCTTGCAAAAGTTAGTTCCTGTAAGATATCGGGGTTGGTGCGCCATTATGTGGCTATTTTGAATAATCTAAGGGGTAATTAGGCCATTTTTTGGTGCAAAAACAGATATCCTTGGTGGTGTCTAGGTAAGGCAAAAAAGCTAATCGGCTTGAATCTCAAGCCTGCATTTTAGAGGTGAGAATGAAGAGATAATTTTTGTTGACTCATTTTTTATTATTAAGGCCCAGAGGGGAAGGGAACACGCCAAATCTGGGCCGTCACCAAGCTGAGTGGTCCCAAGGGGCAACAGAGCTACAGCTAATCAACTTGTCAGTTCTTAGAGTAGATGTTGCAGACAATGTCCAAAACTACTCCAGCTGTCTTTAGATATCCGTCGACATCTGGAACGGGTGTCAGGGTTAAGCCCAAACCAACACAAGCCACTTCTAAAAACTCTCTAGTTCTCAGGAGCATGTGCCAAACCTAACACTAGCCACTATAACTCTGGTCAGGGTCCCAGTGGGTGTTCAACACACCATCAATGGAATCTCATCAGCATTCCATGATAGGCGTTCAAGCCTGTCACCCTGCACAAAATTCAAATCCAAGTGGATCAAAGACCTAAACATAAACCCATCCACTCTGAACTTGATAGAAAAGAAAGTGTGTAATACCCTCCACCAAATTGGCACAGGTGACCACTTCCTAAATATAACACCAGTGGCACAGACACTAAGAACAACAATCAATAAATAGGACCTCCTGAAACTGAGAAGCTTCTGTAAAGCCAAGGACACTGTCAATAGGACAAAACAACAGTCTACAGAATGGGAAAAGATTTTCACCAACCCTACAAGTGATAGAGGATTGATCTCTAAAATATATAAAGAACTCAAGAAACTAGAGCCCAAAACCTTGAATAACCCAATCAAAAATTGGGGTTCAGAGTTAAAAAGGGAATTCTCAGCAGAAGAATTACAAATGGCTGGAAGGCACTTAAAAAAGTGCTCAACATCTTTAGTCATCAGAGAAATGCAAATCAAAACAACTTTGAGATACCACCTTGCACCTGTCAGATTGGCTAAGATAAAAGAAACTGAGGACAGCCTATGCTGGAGAGGGTGCTGAGCAAGAGGAACACTCCTCCATTGTTGGTGGGAGTGTAAGCTTGTTCAGCCACTCTGGAATGCAGTATGGCAGTTTCTCAGAAAACTCGGAATCAATCTCCCCAAGGACCAGCAATACTTCTGGGTGTATACCTTAAAGGAGCACATTCACACTCCAAAGGCATAAGCTCAACTATGTTCACAGCAGCATTATTCGTAATAGCAAGAACCTGGAAACCACCTAGAGAACCCTCAACTGAGGAATGGATTAACAAACTGTGGTAATCTACACAATGGAGTACTACTCAGCAGTAAGAAAAAAAAATGATATCCTAAAATTTGCAGACAAATGGATGGATTTGGAGAATATTCTCTTGAGCAAGGTATCACAAACCCAGAAAGATAAGTAGGAGATGTACTCACTCATTAGTGGACTCTAAACAAAAAAGCAAAAAGCAAAGCATGTCCAAGCTGCAAACCACAACCACTAAACAACTTGGGATCTGATACACCTTGGACTGGCACCTTGGATCCCACTCTCTCTATAGGAATACCTGACTCAGTCTTGATTTTGAGGGGAGGAAACTGGATCTGCCAGGAGTGGATGCTGAACTAAGCCATATTGGGACATTGGGTCCTTGGGACCTCCTGCCCTTGCTGGGGAGGAGATGGGGAGGTGTGGAGAAGAGAGTGTGTCTGGAGGGGGTGGGAGGGAGAAGGGACCTTGAACAAGGATATACACAGATAGAAAATGTGACTTTATTCATAATAATTAATAATGTGGAAAAAATTATTACATAATGAATTAAAGATCTTTTTAAAATTTATAAGAGGCTAGTTATTCTTATTGTGCACTTGTGTTTATATTCCTTGCTATGTGTTCTTTCTTTATTTCTTTTCTTTTATTATGAATAAACTCACTTTTTATCCCTGTACCCCCTTGTTCAAACTCCTTCCCCCTGCCCCTCCCAGTCACTCTCTCTTTGTATTCTTTTAAGGTTTTAAAATTGATGTATAATATCTACATTCTAGAGTCCACACACTGTGGTGTAGACTTTTGTGTGTCTTTCATATGTTCTACACAATACCTACACCAATATATCTGAGATTATTTTGTAGAAATTGTAAAAATATAAAATGAATCTCAAGGACTAAAATGTGGGCCTTTTAAAACAACACATATGTGGAAATGTTTGAAGTGGAGATGTAATGAAACTTTGGAGATGATCCCTGTATCTTCTTTAAATGTTCTATTATTCAGTTAGCTTGAATGAGGGTCTGAAAAGGAAATAAAATATATGTGGTGTGAAAAGAAAAGATAATGTAAAAAACAACAAAAAACGCCACTAAGAATATAATAAAAAGAAAAGGGACAATCATCACCCAAAAAGAAGAAAAGGATTCCCCACTGATGATGAAATGCACAACCTTAGGTAATGTGCCCATGCTGCTGCTGAGCCTGGACAAGTGTCAGGTGTCCTCTAGAGCAGCCTTCATTTTAATAGCATCTATACTTTGAGTACCAGGGGCCATTGCGGCCATCCTTAGCTTTGCAGTGTGTGGGCCAGGCAGATTCTCTGACTCTCCCAGGATCCCCACATTTGTATACTCTATAACCAGGAGGGTACTGGTAGAGGGAGAAACCACCACAGTGCTGAGATCTGTCCGAACTTGATAAACATTAAACACCCTGCTGGAGAGACAGAGCTGTGTGTGCCAAGAGTCCTCTTGAACATGGGAACTTTCATCTCTACAGCAGTGAGCCTCATGACAGAGTCAGACCATCTACTGACCTCAGGCTCATACTATCAAAGTCCAAAGTTACTCTCAAGAGATGAAATCAGCCCCAAGCCACCAAAGGTGTAGATCCTTGTGTACTCACTGCCTGAGGACCCTGTTGCCACCAACACTCTTAGCTTCTCAGTGTGATACTCTCCTCCTGTGATTGTCTCTCACTGTGGGACTGTGAAGGTTGACCTCTGGCTCCTGACATTTGTGACTGTGCCTGTTTTTAGGTCCTCAGTGTGGCTAGGTTTTAAATAAGATTCCCACTCCTGAAGACCCCATGACATGGTGCAGTGAATCATGGGTTGCAGCAAGGTAGGACTCTTCTCCCCTGCTGACCCATCCCACCAAAGAGCTACTGCTTCACCAAAACCTGCAACCAGATTTTTGGCTTTAGAAACTGTGGGAAAAACTTCCCACATGTTCTCACCCTAACTGTCTGGCTTAGTTTTGAGTGAGACTTCCGGTACCTGTCTGCCCGCAGGGAAACCCAGCAGCTGGAGCTGTGTACCGCTTCCTTTTTCATGTTCTGTTCGCTCCACTCTCTGCTGCCCCATTTGTAGCTGTAAGACACTTTCAGAGTTTTGTTATCCTGACTCACACTTCGCTACAGTGTGGAGACAGCGTTTAACCCTTCGTACTAAGTAGAAGTAACAACCTGAAGTGTTTTTGAAAGTAATGTTTATTTTGTGTTTTATGTGTGTGTTTTTGCCTGAGTGTACATCTTTGTACCATGTGTACGCACTGCTAGCTGAAGCTTCGCAGATCCCGGGGAACTAGGGTTATGTATGGGTGGTTATGAGCCACCATGTGGGTTTTGGAACACAACTCCAGTCTCTGCAAGAGCAGAAAGTGTTCTTAGTCACTGAACTATCTCTCCAGCCCCAAGAAGAATTTAAAACAAAATAAGGTCTTACTGTGTAACTCTGACTGTCCTGGAATTTGCTATGTAGACAACACTGGCTTCGAACTCACAGAGATCTCCCTGCCTCTGCCCCTGCCTCTGCCCTCTGCCCCC
>PVIH01010605.1:0-74173 GCA_004025045.1 Sigmodon hispidus
AGACCTTGAATAAGGATATATAGGGAAAGCTGAACACAAAGAAAATATATGTGTAGCAATCTTATTTGTATTTCTACCCTTGATAAGCCATGCTTATGATTCTTATCCTCTGTATAGTTATTGTTAACTCTTCTGCATTTTAAATTCTTTTTACTGTTTTTTTTGATAAATACAAAATAAAGAAGAAAAAAAAACAAAATTTAAAAAAAAATAAAATAAAATAAAATAAAATGTAACACATAATCCCACTACAGGCTCCAGTAAATGATGTTACTTGGTTTCCAACTAAGAAGTCTAAGATTTATCTTTTACAGAAAGAATTTTTCCAGAGAGGTTTATTTAACATTGAAATCCACTAAATATCACTCACCCACCCACATTCACATTGCTAACACCTTTTAATTTCTAGTTTATTTTTGTGCCTCTGTTGCTTAGTAATTTTCAACAGATAAGAGCTATCTATATGCTACTAGAACAAAATGGGTCATCCTTCCTTCTTGTGGAGAATTCATTTGAACATATGAATGTTACATAGATATTACATCTAAGCTATGAACAGTGCCCTAGCTGTGAAGTCACAGTTCTCCCAAATTGTGGGAAAGGTTACTGCTCACTGCAACACACACTCAGTCACACACACACACACACACACACACACACACTGACAGTGTTCTCTTGTATCACACCATTGATATTTCTTCCATTTTTTTTTCTAAGTCTGCCTTCTGAACTGAGTTGTCACTCAGTTGTAGAATATTTCCTAATATACACCAATGGCTCTGTCTGCAGCATATTTATTTTTTTACTTCCAGCTTCTATTTTGAATCTTTTCCTTAGTACATGGACATACTACCTTATTATTTTTTTAATTAAAAATAAAATGTTTTTCATATAATGTATCCTGATTATGGTTTTTATTTCCTCTACTCTTCCAAGTTCCATACCACCTCTCCTCCCATCCAGATCTACACCTTTTCTGTCTCTCATCAGCAAACTTTCAGCTAAGGAATAATAATAATAATAATAATAATAATAATAATAATAATTCAAAGAGAATAGTACACAGTATTAAATGAACAATAAAAAGAGCCAAAGAAAACTTATAAGGAGCACATATAGGTACAGAGACATACCTGTTCACACACACACACAGAAATATCATAAAAGCATAAAACTGGAAGCCATAACATATACACAACAGACCTGTAAGGTTAAAAATAAAGCTCTGAGCAAAAGTTTGAGATGAAGAATCTCCAAAGATGCAGTATAGTTTGTTTTGTATTGGCTGGGCTTGGGGCCCTCCCTTAAGTATGGTTTGTTTCCCCAGTGAGACTCTGTTGGAGAAAACTAATTTTTTTATTTGCAAGTGGCAATTAATTAGAGGTAGCTACTGGGTTAGGTGTGGGGCATGTGTCCACATTTCTCCTTTCAGCTTAGGACCCCATCTGATGCAGACCTGTGTTGACTCTCTGTATGCTACCACGGTCTCTGTGAGTTCATATCGCACCAGCTCTGTTGTATCTAGAAAGCCTTGATTCCTCAGTGTCCTCTATCCCCTCTGACACTTGTACTTTTGCTGGCTTTTCTCCCATAGACTTTCCTGAGCCCTGAGAAAAGGGATTTGATGAAGACAACCTTTAGGGGAACTGAGTATGCCGACGTCTCTTATTCTCTGAATGCTGTCTTGGCTGTGCTGTAGCTCTCTACATTTGTTTCCACCTGGTGAAGAGGAAGCTTCACTGATGATGTCTGAGAATGGTACCCAAGCAATGTCAGATGGCTCCATCTCATGGTGGAATTTACCATCCTATCATCTGAAAATTAAAATATGTTTACTTCTTCTCTTCTTATTTATATCCTCTTAATTTTTGTCCATTTTCCTATTGCTCTAGAGACTGTATGAAAAGACAAATATACAAATAATAGGTGTAGAGGAATGAGAAGAAATCTAGGTTCAAAGGCACAGAAAATAAATATTTTCAACAAAATCATACAAGAAAATTCCCTCAACCTAAAGAAGGAGGTTCCTATGAAAGTATGAGAAGCTTACAGAACACAAAATAGACTACATCAGAGAAACATTTCCACACAGCAGAAAATAATCAAAACACTAAATGCACAGAACAACAAAAAAAGAATTTTGGAAGCTTCAAGGGAAAAATACCAGGCCACACATAAAGGCAGACCTAGTAGAATAACACAGTTTCTTCCATGAAGACTCTAAAAGTCAGAAATATCTGGACAGATGATCTACAAATGCTAAGATACCACAGACGTCAGACCTGACTACTATACCCAGCAAAACTTTAAATCACAATACATGGAGAAAATAAAAATTTAATCAGGAACTATCTACAAATACAGCCCTTCTGAAGACACTAGAAGGAAGGAGGCTAACCACATACAACAAACTCACAAGTAATATTTAATATCAGACCAGCAAATCAAATGGAGCAAAGGAGCAGGGATGAGTATATGGTCCTAATACCATGACAACAAAATAAGCAGCATCAACAAAGACTACTAACTGATAACTATAAACATCAATAGTCCCAATTCCCCAGTCAAAAGACACAGCATTTAACAGAATGGATGTGAAAAAAAGGATCTATCCTTCAGTTGCATCTAAGAAATACATCTTGATATCAAGTATAGGCAACACCTCAGAGTAAAAGGATCAAAAAAGATTCTCCAAGCAAGTGGACTTAAAATGCAAGCCAGTATAGCTATTTTAATAACTACAAAATATTATTCCAAAGAGATAGGAAAAGGAAGATACTATATGCTCAACAAAGAAAATATCCACCAGAGGATAATAAAACTTCTAATATCTATTTACCACATACAAGAGCACTCAGCTTCATAAAAGAAACACTACCAGATCTTAAATTACATATTAACTCAGACAAAAACTAAACAGAGAAACACTGGAACCAAATGGCATCGTAAGTCAAATGGATGTAACAGATACTTACATAACATTTCACTCAAACACAAAAGATTCTACCTTCTTATCAGGTCACGAAACTGTCTCCAAAATTGACCATATATTTGGACATCAAGAAAATTTCAACAGATACAAAAAATTGAAATAACTCCATGCATCCTATCTGACCATCACTGATAAAGGCTGGATATCAGCAACAAAAATAAAGCTTAAAAACTTACAGAAATGAAACAACTCACTACTGAATGGAAAATGGGTCAAAACAAAAATAATGAAAGAAACTGAAGTCTTTCTAGAACTGAATAAAAATTAATATATGCTGTGAGATCATACTCTTATATATTGTAAATACTTGTCCCTCCTATTGGTTTAATAAAACACTGGTTGGCCAAATGACAGACAGGAAGTATGGGCAGGGCTACCAGACTAGGAAAACTCTGGTAAGAGAAAGAACAGAACAGAAATGCCAGTAGACAGAGAGGAAAGATGACCAAACAGCTATAATTAACATAAGATTTTGTGTGATTCCTTGGGACTAATGGTCCAGACGTCTGGGGTAGTCCAGGTCAGAAACGTTCAACTACAAATATACAACATACCCAAACTTATGAGATACAATGAAGGCTGTCCTAAGAGCAAGTTCATAGAACTAAGCATTTTTTAAAAGAAATAAATGGAGGGCTCTCCTACTAATAACTTAACAGCCCACCAAAGTAAGTACTCATACCCAAGAGGAGTAGATGGCAAAAAAAATAAGAAAAATTCTGGGCTGAAATTAATAAAAAAGAAACAACAACCAAAAGAAATTATGAACAACCAATGAAACAAAGAGTTGTCTCTTTGAGAAAAACAGTAAGATTGACAAACACTTAGCCAAATTAACTAAAAGTCCTGGGGGAAGATCCATTAAAGTGAGCTGGAGCTGAGCAGCCAACACAAAATAAAAAAAAATTAAAACAGCACCAAGCATAGTGGTTCAAGCCTATAGTACCAACACTTGGGAGGTTAAGGCACTGAAAGTCTGAGGAATACAAGGTGAGCTCTAGGCCAGCATAGGCTATAGTGTAAGACCTTGGCTCAACATAGAAACCAGCCCCCAAATGTTTAAAGAAAAGGGGAGATGGGCTTGTAACTGTGTTGTACAATACTTTACTAATATGAAATTAATCATTACAATAATCGTACAGTGTTGTCCCTTTTTTATTGATGTAATACATCATATTTATTGATTTCTGAATCTCTACCCTATCTTTCCAGGAAATAAACCCAGTTGATCATAGATAGTGTCCTTTTAACGTAGTGTTAAATTCCATTTATAGAATTTTTTGTTCAGAATTTCTATGTTTATGGACATCAGAATTGCCCCATAATTTTCTTTCCCTACAGTTTGTTGTGATTAGGATTTGAATGTTGACTTCATGACATGAGTTTGAAAGTATTGTACATTCTTTAACTATTTGGAAGAATTTTACAAATACCAATATTGCATCTGGGGAGATAATTCTGATGAAAGCACTTGGTGAATAACCATAAGGACCTGAGTTCTACTCCAGCACCCTGGGTAAGAAGCCAGGTATCCAGTCCTAGGGAAGCAGAGACAGGAGGATCGATGGGGCTAGCCTGGCCCCTTCTGTGAGCTCTCCTCTGTTCAGTAAGAGACCCTCGCTCATAAACAGCAAGGTAAATAGCAGTTAAGGAAGATATTCAAGATCAGCTCTGGTCCCCTGGTATGTGTACAGGCATGCACACACACAAATAAATACTAACTCTTCCTTAAAAGTCTAAGAAACCTCATTAAATAAGTCATTAGATGGTGTCTTTGATGAGTGTTTATTAATTCATTTATCTTTTTAAAACCTTCTTTAAGAATCTAGGGACATGACTCAGTGAGTTAGAACATTTGCTCAGAAAGCAAAAGGATTCTAGTTCAAAAAGCTAGCATCCATATAAAAAGCTGGACACAATTGCCTGTGCCTCAAATCCCAGCATTGTGGATGGAGATAGGCCCCAATTGCTCACAGACAGCAGCATAGGAGAAAAATCACCTTTCTGCTCTGGCTTCTGTATGCAAGTCCAACACACACAAATATACACACTCCATTTAGAAGCTAGAGAGTTAGTTCCATCAGTAATATGCTTGCCTTGTAAGCGTAAGTACCCAACATTGATCCCTGCCCCAAAAAAAACACATGTTAAAAGACAAACAAGCCAGCCAGATATGGTGGCACATTCCTATAATCCCAGCACTGGGAAAACAGAGATATGGAGATCCTAGGCCTTGTTTAGCAGGTCTGTCTAGTCAAGTTGGTAAGCTCCATATAATAATAGTAGGCCTTTCTCAAAAATGAAGTTGAAAGTAGCTAAGGTACACACCCAATGCTGACTGTGACCTAAGGCCTCCAGGTACATACAGACATGAACATGCAAATACACAAAACATTTTAAGTTTTCTTTTAATACAAATTCAGTCATGAGGACATCTTTCTGTTTTGGCCTAGAAGAGTATCTTTCCCTGTTTCTGAAGCACAGGTTTGATTCATAAAGTCTTACAGCTCATATTTTTTTTCCTGCACTCATGTATATCCCCTCATTCTTTTCCTGAACTGTAACCTTTTCCTGAGAAATTACTGATTTCTCTCTATCTGAGGAATCTTATTTTTCTGATTTTATAATTCCATCTTTCTCAATTTATCTTTTCACGTATTTTACAGGGGTTTTTAGCTTCTATGGTGTGTGTGTATGTGTGTGTGTGTGTGTGTGTGTGTGTGTGTGTGTGTGTGTGTATGTTAGCTTTGTATTGCCCAGGCTGGTCTCAAAATCCTGAGTGGAAGTCAATTGTCTTCCTGCCTTAGCCTCCCAAGTAAGGGCACACCATTTCACACAGATTGATTATTTCCCTACTTAAGTTTTATAGCCTTTTCTGCTGTGGGACAATGCTTTTGTACACTGTAAATATTTGTCACTCCTATTGGCTTAATAAAATGCTGATTGGTCAAGTAGCTAGATAGAAAGTAGAGGCAGGCAATCAGACTAGGAGAAATCTGGGAAGCAGAAGAGCAGAGCAGCAAACACCAACAAGATGCAGAGGAAGGAAGACGAAAATGCTGCACTGAGAAAAAAGTACCAAGCCACGTGGCTAGACATGGATAAGAGTCATAGGTTAGTTTAAAGAGTAAGAGTTAGCAAGTAATAAACCTCAGCCATATGCCAAATAGCTTGTAATTAATATAAGCCTTGGTGTCATTATTTGGGACTAAAAGGCTTAGAGACCAGCCCTGGTGTGACACGGAAAGTTCTGGCTACACTTTTCTCTCCCTTACTTCACATCACATGTGAGCTACACCTGTCATGAGTTGTATGAAGCCAATAGGCCCTCCACTCTTTCCTGTGACTAAATAGTTTCAAAGAAACATCTATATTCATAACTGTTTTTGTTGACTTGATCAGTTCTCGTGTTGATTCTCTGTTTTTACTTTTTATTTTGTTCAATGGATCCTATGGAGGTCTGATGGTTTACTGGAAAATTACAGAATTCCTTTGCTGTGTCCCTTTCCCTTGGTTTTTATGGTCTTAGCTCTATGTTGCTATCTGTTAATTTAATGAAGTTGTCCATGTTTCTGGATGCTATGACCTGGTTATGATGACAAAAAGACCTTTACTCACATTAGGGCACTAGATATGTAGAGTGTGGCAGTTCTTGCCCTAGTTAGGGGTAACTCCATACATTTCAGGCATGTCTGTCAAATACGTATTGAAGTGGCAATTGGTTTTATAGTCCTGAACAGCTTAGGATGTGGAGGATGCAGTGGTAACTAGGAAAGCTGTAATCTCTGGTGGTAAAGAATGCTGGAGTCCTTCTGGTTTATTTTTCTTCCAATGTGGAACCCATGGATCCCAGTTTTTCTTCCTTGTGATGGCTAGATTTAAGTACACTGGACATAAACTAGAGTCATCAGAGAATAGAGACCCTTAGCTGAGAAAATACCTCCACAAGATCAGGCTGTAGTCCAGCCTGTACAGCATTTTTTAAATTAGTGATTGACGGGGGAGGGCCTAGCCCCTTGAAGGTGGTGCTATCTCTGAATTGGTGGTCCTGGGTTCTACAAAAAGCAGGCTGAGCAAGCCAATAAGCAACATCCCTCCCTGGCCTCTGTATCAGCTCCTTCATCCAGGTTCCTAACCTGCTTGAGTTTATGTTCTAGCTTCCTTCAGTGATGGACCACAATATGGAAGTATAAGCCAAACAAACTTTTTCCCCCCAACTTCCTTTGGTCATGGTGTTTCATCAAAGCAACAGAAATCCTAAGACACTCTTGATGGAGGTGTTTGTGTTGGGGAGGGCAGTGGTTTCTGATATGTGACATTCATGATAGAGTTATATATTCAACACATGAGTGTATTAATGGCTTCAAGAGCTAGGTTGGCTGCAGTACCGATGCTTGAGTGGCAGTGTGTTGGGGATGAGAGTGGAGCACCTATGGTGCTGAGTAATAGAGGGAAGGCACACACAAATATTGACAACTTCCAGGGTTCAGAGCAGTAGCTAATTTACCTTGATAACCGAGACAGAGTGTTGAGTACAGGTATGTTCAGATAAAACTACAGATCCTTTCCCAGAATATGATCTAGCCCATAGCAGCATGGGATGGGAATTCATGCGGTACCAGTATATACAGTAAAACCACAGAAGTACTGAGTGCAGCTAGCAGCTTTATGGAGTGACCATCATCTTATCTCAAAAGTCGAAAGCACAAACACTTATTGGGCAGCTTCAAAGCTAGGAGCTGCAAAAATGGTATGCACAGAGCAACCAGGATGCACAAACTGCCTACAGAGGAGGTTCTGTGGTTAGTGGAGTAGGTACACACAGTGTGGCTACAAATCCAGAGTATAGTATGTGGGCACATGTAGGGTAATTATGAAGCTTGGCCCTGGAGTAATAGCATATGCCACCTGGTTACAGCTGCAGCATCTAGAATACATGCAGATTTGGGAGGCGTGGAGATCCTGTCTCAGGGTATCACTCTGGCAGTGCCTTCCTGGAGCTTTTATGCATCAGCATCTTTCTCATTGGTGGTGGTGGCAAGGATGCATTTTATGACATTGGTGGCAAAAGATGCTCATATTATCTACATTAGAAGCAAATCACTAGAGACCATGGTGTAGCCTCTGTGTGGCTGATAACCTTTTCCTTCTTTGTTCCTAGCCATCCCCAGACATCTTAGTATCTCCCCAGCAATTCTTTGTGGCTTTTTGAGAGTTTGCTCCCTTTGTGTTATCATTTTCTTTTAACAGGCCCTCCCAAGGCCATATTTGTTCACAGACATCTACCTTTTGTTTTCTGCAGAGAGATGAAGATTGACATCTCCTGTTTGTTGATGCTGACCTCTCCCTGATTTTCTATTTCTGCTTCTCAGAACTGTGACACCATCGATTTCTATTGTCTAAAGCCAATCAGTTTGTGACTCTTTGTAATAACAGTCATAAAACACTGAAACATAAAATATTAAACTAAACCTTGTATCTTGGTATAAGATGCTATACACACATTATCTATTTTATGACACTGTTGTTATAAATGGACCCTTCAAAGGCAGCCCATCCTTCTTCCCAATCTTTAGGAATGCTTCAGATCTAACCCTACTTTCTTCCTACACCTGAAAGAACAGGCTGCTTGCCCCCCCCAAAAAAAATTATTTCTTGTAAACACCAAAAAGTTGTTTCAAAGAATTAAAAAAAAAAAAAACTTTTTTTTTTAAAAAAAGAGCACATTTATTTCAAATGTGTTGAAGTGACTTTTCTTATACATATATAACATGACATTTCCCTTTCCCCTGGGCATACAGTGGCTTAAGAAACCAAAGCTTTTATTCCCAAGACTGCAATGTACTGCACTGCCCATTAACTCTGGCATCTAAAACCCTCCTACACTGATCCCCCAAATCAGATAGCAGAAGAACAGATAGCATCCACGTAGACCAACATCCTTTCAGAATCATAAAACCTCATACAAGTCTTGGCTCCATCTCTGGTAACTAACAGTGGTGATGGTAACAGGGCTTCAGGGCCTTTAAAGTCATAAACCAAGCTCAAGAATTTTGATTCATGGCTGGATACAAAATACTGTGTGAACGCAGATTAGCAGGTGGTCCCTTCAGGTCCCAGCACCCCTCACACTTCCCCAATAGTTATTCACAGCTCGTTTTCCCTCCCTAGTTTCTAGGTAAGGGTTTAGAGCACTCGGCTCTTTGGGTTTTGAATTTGGGAAGGAATTCAGTGAGAGTTTTGGCACTCTTCTGTTGAGTGATTTACGTGATGCTTCCACTGGGCCATTTGTTTTATTCGTGTGTGACCGGACTGGAGCTGTACTTCTGCTTTGGAGACATTCATTTCAGGCTTGCATTCGCTGGTCCTTCTGGACTCTGTAACCTTAACATTTGGAGGGAAAGCATCCTCCCCTGATAGGCAGCTCTAGTGCACTTTGAGAGAAAGAATGACTGCTTTCATTGGGAGAAATCATAAAGAACGAAGAAGCAGAGTGTGGACTTTCAGACTGGCAGAGATTCTACCATCGAAAATAACTTAGAAATAGTCTAGAAATTTCTTTCAGGGCCATGAACTTTAAAGACTAAAATATTAAAACTGAGATCGGCCCAGCTCTGGCCTCCACACAGGCCCCTGGTTAAAGTTTCTCTCTGATACAATCTAGTGACTAATAGCTTGTCCAGTTCAGAGTCTGAACACTGTCCTCACCCAGCAGGAGGAAGGCTGCAAGTAGCTCCTAGTCACCCTGAGAGTGGTGGCATTGACACATAAGTCCTTGTGGAACACCTTGTCAGACCCACCCTCTAGTGACAAGCCAGCTGGTGCACAAAGCAGATTTGAGTTGGTCTCCTGCAGGTGTAAAGTCAGAGTTATTTCCTTGCGATTCAGTCAGACAGAGTTTATCCAGTGTACTTCCACTCTGGGAATAAGATAGCATCAACCCTTTGCTGTTAATTAGGAACCCTGTGAGGAGTGGGGTCAAGTTCAAAGCACATATTAGAACAAAATTCAGAACACCTGCAGTAACAGGGTTCATATCTGGAAGCATGGCGTTTCAAAAGGATCCCTAGGTTCACACACAAGTACTGAGTCTGGCTCCTTTTTATCATTTGTAATCTGGGGTTATAAGTGATTTTGTGGTGTCAGTCATGCTGTATAGTACTGTGAGACAGAAAGCCATGGGAACCCACTTCTGTCATTGAAGAGGAAAGTTGTCTGGAATCTCTCTGAATGGGTATTACATTTATTAGGATCTGTGCAGCAGCAGACGGAGGGCGCGCTGAAGAACTTAACAAAGGAGTTCAATGAACATTAAATGATGCCCAAGTGCTCTAGTGATGTGGGAATGTCTTTCTATATGCTGTGAAAATCATTCTTTAAATACAGAAACTGTTTTGGCCATGGCAGAGCACTATAGGTAGGCAGGGAAACTGAGGTTCAGATAGGAGTAGGGCAGAGCCAGAAAGACTCCATCCATCCGCCAAAGAAGAAACATGTAAGGGACATAGGTGACTAGGGGCCAGGGTCCACGTGGCAGAACCCATTCATGAAAATGGGTTGAATTAAGATGAAAGAGCTAGCTAGCAATGTGCCTGAGACATAGGTCAAACAGGATGAAATTAATTTAAACATCTGAGTCATTTTGGGGGGAAAAGTGGCTGCAGACAGGTCTGAACCGCTGGCCGGTACAGGGACAGAAACCTCTACAACACTCTGGAGTAGCAGAAATAGAGCCTGTTACAATTGCTGGCCTTGGGAAGATTGGGCAGACAGAGTCTAGACAACTGGAGTGGTGGAGGGGGTGCCTTTTACTATAGGTGTTCATTTCTTTGCTACAACAGAAGGGGGGAAGGAAGGAAGACAGTTGGGGTATAATTCCTGAGCCCCTCCTTCTTCTCATTCTGGTCTCTTGCATGTGCCCCACTATACCCTAGAGTCATGAAGAATGCCAAGCAAAGATGTCCTGGTGGTGCTGTCCATATAAGGCATCCTTCTTAGGAGAGAGAATTGGGGCCTTAAGGGAACCAGCAAGTAACATGGTCACAATCATCTAAATGTGAAAGTGCTCCTTTGTAAAAAGACTATAAGGGTGCAGTTACCTTCAGATAAACTACTTTTGTTGTGCCAAGGATCATTCTCTGATGCTCCATCCCTTCCCTTGTAGGCATGTTCGCCCTGGGAGCTGTACTGATGTAGGGCAGACAAGCTAATCATCACTGGGGTAGAAAGAATAATGAAGAGTACTGGAGCCAGAAATATACAGAATTTGAAATAAACCTTGGTCTCAAAGTATGGTTTCTATAAAGAAGTATGCTAATTTATAGGAAAGATGGACTGTTGGCAAGAAGAAATAGCCAAGAGGATAGGAATTGTCAGTCTGGAAACGACTTCCCTCAGGTTTCTGTAGGACAAGTGGTTGCAGCATGCCTACCTGATATAGAAGCCTTTCTCAGCCTGTCAATGTGATCAAGAGCAGTGATGAGGGTGAGTGAGGGTAGGAAGTAGGAAGTGACCTTGGTACCTGATAACAGTGGTTGCTGTAGCCCAGGAGAATGTCCCAGATGCTTAGTACCACCAGAACCCTATTACACCCACAAGAAATGTCACCACAAGGGCTGGAGAGATGGCTCAGCTGTTAAAGGCTAGGCTCTCAACCAAAAATATAAAAAATGTCACCAAGAACTGTGAGCTGATCCCAATCTAGTTTCCTCATTCTGTATGTGTCACCACCAGGTTGGAAAGTATTCTGCTGTCTTGGCTTTAAAGGGCCTACTACTTGGATATGTAGAGAAGATGAAAAAGCAAATCAGAATGGGATTATGTCCCAGGGGACCTCTGGGCCAGAGAGATCTCTTGATTTCTGAAGGTAGCTGTAGAAACTCATAGCGCCTGGCATCTGAACTCAGTGAGGAGGATGAAGCTCTGTGGAGCAGACAGAACATCAGCAAAGCTTCCCTGGCTGGAAATATATAAGGCACAAAGATAAAGCTATGTTACTCATTTGACTGGAGAATGGTATAAACATGTTTGCACTAAAAAAGATGATAGGAGAAATGGTTAAAGAAAGTTGCTGCCATTTTGAGTGCTAGACACATTGCATGCAAACTATGGGCAAACAGGAAAGTAAGGAATCTGCTAACTGGGGATAGGTTTAGACACAGAAGGATGGGAATCTATACAGTAGAGTTATCACTGAGAAAATGGAAGAATAAGATGAATCAAGAGACCAAGAGATGCTGTTGAGGAAAAAGCCTTGCTGAGTCAGGCATGGAGGCCTATGTCTATAATCCCAGCACTCAAGGTGGAAAAATCCCAAGCTCCCAGCAAGAGACTGTCTCAAATACACACACACATGCACACACACACACACACGCACATACATACATACATACATACATACATACATGCATACATACATACATACATAGACACACACACAGAAGCCTTGCCAATCAGAGGACTGGACTGAGAGAAGAAATCAATGATGACTATGAATCTGAAAATGATGATGCCATAAAGAAACAGCAGGGGGTAGAGACTAATAATGGATTAAGTGTGATAAGTATAGGCGTTAAATTGCCTAAGAATCAATTACCCTCAAGTCCTCTTCAATCTTATCCTGCATCTGACTTCGAAAGTGCATTCCTTGACATTGATGATTGTCCTTTTTCTCAAACCCCCAAACCCAAGACTCACCAATAGCAATTTTCTCTATTACTCCTCAAATTAATCAGGGCCTAAATTCTATTATTTTCCCCCTAATCCTACCCTCTGTAGAGCTCATCACTAAAGTGAATCAACAGTTAACCTCCAAATGATGTCCTCTGCCCCTTCAGTCACTTTCCACATAGAAGCCAGGAAGTACTTTTTAAATTAATAATTGGATCTCATCATCAGCTAATTACATACTTTCATTAACTATCTCAGGATAAAGTCTTAACAGACCATAGTCCCCTCACAATAGGCACCTGTTTCCATTCCCTGCTTCACATTCTGTCTCCTAATTGTATGGAGCTGTATATGTTTTCTTGCTTATATCATCATTCAATCCTTGATTTACACAGGACTGAGCATTTATCTGGAATGACTTCTTCATTCCCATCACCCAAGTCTTCACCCACATCTCCCATCAAATTCTTTTTCCCCCAGGGAACTTTTGCTAGCTTCCCAAGACCAGGTTGCTGCTACTCATTTTTCCCTCAGGCTGTATCACTGTTTCAAATAGACAGCTTATTTAGACAACACCCATTTCAGACCTATGTGCTCAACTACTGAAAAAAAAAACTGTCTAGTGAATGAATACACAAAACAAATATAAATATGTTTGTATTGATATTTAAATCAATCTGGCCATTGAGTACTTACTATTAACCATGCTGGGGAAAGGAATATGATGGTCACTAGCCCCCCATACAAAAGGAATATTCAATCCGCTCTAGCATCACAGAGTCAGTGATAAATCGGCACCTACATCACTCATAAAACAATGATATTAGACAATCAATAGAGAATAGTAACAAACATCTTTACCTCAAACTCAGACTGAAGTTCAAATTCACTAATTATGTACTGTATATTTCTTTTCTTAATCATTTTGAGGAACCTCATATGTAAGTACTATAGATCACTTCCATACTTCCCACCCAGATACAACTCCCCCCATGACCCCTCCCTTGCACACTCATGTCTTTAGTTATTGTTACACACATACATACACCATATACCTATATATCTATATTCACACAACCCTACTGAGTTGATTTATCATTGCTTGTAATGTACATGTGTCCAGAGCTGACCACTTGGAATAAGATCACCTGTGTGGGAGTTCTAACAGGAAAAACATCAGAGCCTTCTTAAGAACTACTATTAGGAACGAATAGGAAAGAGTATCTTGACAATGGAGAACATAGTATTTACCAAAGGAAAAGAATCTGGAAACAGAGCCTGGAGACTGAAGCTCAGAGAAGATGCACCAGGATGTTGAGTGACATTTTTCTAAAACTGATTGCCCTTCATCTACCTACTTGAACAATCAACTAAAAGTTCTGACATCTACGATATTTTCTAGCTAAAACAACACAGTTTCTTCACATTTCTAATAAAATCTCCTTTCCTTACAATTGGTTCTAAGGTGCTTCCACATGAATGATCCAGAAAGCAAGAGCAGCAGAAGAGACTGCAACTGACCCTTGCTTCTTCCTAACTATATACCTGTCTGTTCACCAAGTCTTGATTTTCTTTATTCCATTAGCTACCACTCTGTCTTTCAATGAGCAATGGTTTGAGATGTCTGATCAATACCTTAAGAAATGTCCCTTAAAAGCCAATACAAACCTCCATTCAGAAAGTTCAGCTACCCCGAACTTGCTTTTATGGAGTTTCCATGCTCATTTTCTCTTCTTCCTGTCACTCTATACAAAGATTCTAATTTACTGTGGACCATCTAACCACCCCTTGTCAGCAACAGCACAAGCTAATGGTGTAAGAAGAACCAAAGTAAGTGAATCCAAAGTCACATCAGAACTAAAGGAGGAAAACTGAACTCTACTTATAGATGGCATGAGACTCTATGTAGAAAATTCTGAAGGAATCAAGGCAACTGTGAAGAGTAACGGGAAGCTTAATACTTCAATTTTGTTTTGCATCCTAGTGCTAAATATTGAAAAATTCAGATTTTAAATTCTGTAGGAGAATGTGAAAATAACAGGACACTGAAAGCTGTAGGCCATTGCTGAGAGAAACTAAAGAATCATATGAGTAGTTAGAAAAAAACTCGTGTTCAAGGGTTTATTGAAAGGCTTCAATTCATACTTCGCTGGAAGTTCATAAGTTCACTGAATGATTAGATTGTTATGATGTCAATTCTACACAGATTAATGTATATATTCAAAGCAACCTCAGTCAAAACTCAGCAGAGGCACTGTCACAGAAACTGACATGGTGATTCAAATATTCACTTAGAGATTTGATGGATCTAAAATAGCCAAAACAAATTTGAAAAAAGAAGGAAGGTGGAGAACTCATGCTATCTATAGCAATCAAGATGACATCCATAGTAATCAGGATGATGTAGCACTGCAGGGAGAAACACCCTGAACAGAGGCCAGAAACAGCCATACTTCTTTAGTCCATGACAATGAGCAAACATGGCAAGGAGAGTCAAGAGATTCCAGCATTAGAGCAATTTCTGTTGCTAATAGCACAATGCCATAGATGAGTTTTAATGCCAGAGTGGGGCCTCTGGCAGTGGGACCAGGATTTATCTCTAGTGCATGAACTGGCTTTGTGGAGCCCATTCCCTATAGAGGGATACCTTGCTCAGCCTTCATATGGTGGATAGGTTCAGTCCTGACTCAACTTGATATGCAGACTATATTGACTCCCTATGGGAGTCCTTACCCTCTCTGAGAAGTGGATGAGGGGTCACAGGGGAGAAGCTGGGGGCAGTAGGAGGAGGGGAGGGAAGGGGAACTGTGCTTGGTATGTAAAATTAAAAAAAAAAAAAACCTTTTAAATAAATAAAAAAAACACTGAGATAACAGTTCAGATAGTTCAGAGTCAAGGGACCTTATCTTTTGATGACTTGCTGGTTGGTAGAGGCTCAAGATGGTGAAGAAATCTCATGAAGAAAGACAGGGGATCATGTATGTTGTCTTCACTGGGGTGCCCCACTCTTCTGGAGCCACCATAGCTAATCCTGGGCTCCACCTTGATGACTCTGCTGCAAAGACCTTACTTCTAAACATGGAAGTTTAAGTTCCCAGCCTTTTTACACCCCACAATAGGGATTAAATGTCAACCCAAGCTTTGGAGAGAATTGAATGCCACATTCAAACCATCGCATTGAATGAGTTTTGATAGCTACAGATTTTTATAAAAATATATTATTTCAAATTACTGGCAACTGATAAAGAAGGATATATTTTTATTTAGGGATTTCTGAGGAGAACTCACTGATATAAGAAATTGAACAGTTGTGTAGTTTCTAGAAGGCTGGGCTGGTCCATGTGGCTGTAGCTCAGCAGATCAGGTCCTCCATCTAAGAGAGAACAGGAAGAAGAAGGGGCTTATGTGAATGTACACCCCAATCTTAGACTGCCTATCACCATGCCCCTAATTCTATAGCCTCAATGGGCACTGGTGAATCCCAGATCTATGCTGGCCAAGAGGCCATACCTCTAGTTCAAGGTGATGATACCTGCTTTCCACTACAAGAATATTCTTCATTATCTCAAAATACATAAAATACCATCTCAAAATTCCCATAGGCCTAAATATAAGTACAAATAATATCTCTAGAGAAAAGCAAGGATGAAATTCTACTGATAGTAGGTTTTGACAAGGCTTCCAAAATAGGACCAAAAATGCCTTATAAAAGAATTTACAAATACAATTCACCAGAATTATTTTTCCTCTTTAAAAGACACTCTTTCCCTCTGAATTTTTTTTTCCATCCCTGTATATCCTTATTGAAGGTCTCTTCCCCCTCCCACCACATCTGATCATTTTTCTTCTCTGCAACTCCCCATCCCCTCCCTTGGCAGGGAGCAGACAGTCCTATGGCCACACTGGCCCAACAATGCTTGGATCAGTCTTCACTCCCTGTGTAGTAATCTTATTTGCATTTCCACCCTTGATAAGCCATGCTTATGATTATTATCCTCTGTATAGTTATTGTTAACTCTTCGGCATTTTTTTTTAAATTCTTTTTACTTTTTTTTTATAAGTACAAAATAAAGAAAAAAAATAAAAAATAAAAGACACTCTTAAGCATAAATGAACAACTCATGAAGTGTAAAAATGTGTTCACAGTGGACATACTCAACAATGGACTCACATTCAGAATATATAAGATAGCAAGTCAGCTAGCTGGGCCTGGTGGTACATGCCTAGAATTCCAGCACTTGGGAGGCAGTGACAGATCATACTTTGTTTTATGTTGAGTTTGAGACCACCAAAGGAAAGGAGGGAGGAAGAGGAGGAGAGAAAAATCCAATAAAAATAGACAACGAACTTGAACCAACAGCTCAATAATGAAGGTCTGTGATGGCCTGGAAATATGTGAAGTACATTATTCATCATCAAAGTGGGAATTAAAACTATAATGATAAGCCAGCAAATATTCATTAGAATGACCATAATTAAAATGATGGGAATTACAAAATGTTAATGAGGATGTTAGGTGACGGGAACCCTGCTGGAATAGAATATGGCATAATAACTTAGAAGAAGCTTTTGGTTTCTTAAAAAGTTAAAACATATGATCCAGGCATTCCATTCTAAGTATTTATAGAAAAGAAACAGAAACATATGTTCATGCAATGACTTGTACACAAATATTTATATTAGCTTTATGAACAATAGCAGAACCTGGAAACACTCCATAGTAGCTTTATGCACAATTAGCAAAAATGAAAGTAATCCAGATGCTACAACAGGTAATAGATAAACAGTGAAATATTATTAGACAACCAAGTGAAACAAACTTCTAGCATATAAAGCAAAATAAACTGCCACCAAGATCATTTTATATTTAGTCCAAGAAGCCTAAAGTAAAGACTATGATTCCATTTCTATAAAATCCTAGTCAGCATAATAAGGTTATGACAGAAAAGCCAGTCTGTGATTCAAAGCAAAGGCACCAATACTAATAAACAGGGGTCAAGAATAAATTCCTGGGGGTCTAGAAATAGTCCTTATTTTTCTCTAACAGTGATCTTACAGACACATGCAGAGCTGTGCATATTCAGTGAATGCAGCAAATATAAGTAATACTTCACTGAACCTGATTTTCAAACAAAGTAACCAGCTGTTGTGAGTTCACAAACTAATGTCCGGAATCGGTTCCCAGGTTTTCCTAAGTAACACAAATTCCCCTCCCAGGCTCATGTAAGAGGAGATCTATCCCCATCTGTTCCCTTCTCTTCCCTTCTATATCCCATGCCACATCGTTCTGTGTCCTATGCCACCTGCTATTCTAAGCCTCAAACAATGGCAGATATAAAAGATTACTTCTGACTAATGTAGAATCCCCAAGTTTTTCTACAGCAGTAAATATCTGTATCCAGGCTCTATTTGTCTTTTCTCTCAAGGCAGCCTAAGATGGCTGATCTTCCTTATCTACTTGAATAAATTTGAAGGCACTCAGGGCACTGAGGCACACCTCTGGTGTGTCTGGGAAGGCATGTCGATAGAGAATTGATTGAGACCTGAAGACCCACCCTGATGTAAGCAACACCACTTAGAGATGAGACCCACATGAGAAAAAAAAAGGCCATTAAAGGACCAGCCTTCCCCTTCACTCTGCTTTCTTGTACATCAAGAAATCAACTGCTCCCCTCTACCTCAAGCTCTTCCACCATGACATACTTTTGACAATCAAGTTAAGTAACCATGGACTGACCATCTGAGACGGTGAGCAAAATAAATATATATTCCTTTATTTCTGACAGAAAAGTAGTGGCCTTATAGCATTGAATGTAGAAAAACTTTACTGAGAGACAAAGAAGGACACTGATTAATAATCATGTACTTGCTTTTGTTTGGTTGGTTTTTGAAATGGCATATTGTATAGCCAGCCCAGGCTCCTCTCCCATTATCTCCACTTCCCATATGCTGGGACCACAGATATGCATCACCTTGCTTATTTTCTTAAATTTAGTGACTTTTCTCTTGATGAAAAAATTATAATTTTTTGTGATCCTAAAGCCAGTCACAGTAAGTTTTTCTGATTCTCCAAAGGTCCTTCCAACAACCAGAACATTTTCTATCAAAATAAAATATATGTAATTTATATGCCCAATGGTATTTAGACTTGTGTATAACAAATATTGGTGTAGGGCTTTAGTTTTTTTGTTCTATAGGTCTCATCCATATTGGCTGACTCAGAGAAAGGGAACCCCAGTGGAATTAGGGGTCTTGACAATCTCTGCTTCCCGCTTAAGGGTAGTAGTTATTGTTTATAAACTAAAGCACTGGAAATTTTAAATGTTATTGACTATGATTCTAGCATATTTATTCCTACCAGTTTCCCCTCTGTTTAAGAGTACAATGAGAAAGTCTCCAAATAATGTTGTCAGGTTTCTAGAAGCATCACAAATCAGAAGTTCCCTGCATAACTATATGAAATTAAAAATGATTTCATTACATATACCATGTATACACATAAAACTCCATTAGGGAACACTGTGAGCTATTTGTATTATATGAATAACATATAATCCAGAAATATACAGAGGACATCAGAGGAAAACCCTGGGTAGAAGTGATATAAGCACAGATCAAATTCTTAACCAGGTATACTTTGAGCAAGCATATACGGAGTTTATATGATGGCAGATGCCTATAAGCCCAGCACACAGGAGGTACAGGTAGGAAGTTCAGGAGTTCATGGGCAATGCTGGAGGCCAGCTTGAACTATATGAGACTCTATCTCAGGAAAACAAAACAACATGGAGAATGAAGTGAAACAGAAGACTGTTCATGAAGAAATAGTAAGGATAGCACAGCTGTTTCCCATAATTCTCAGGAGATAGGAAATGGCTTCCTTTAAACTACACAGAGAAAGTAAGCTAGTTGTCTACAAAGCTCTTATTATAATAGGCAGCCAGTCCTATGGCTTCTATTTCTTAAATGGCAAAGATTTGCTCCCAATATATAAGGAGCAAAGAGAATGATTCATACACACCAATTGGGAAACTTAGTAATAATAGTTTGTACAATTAAGTGCAAAAGGAATATTGGGAAGAATAGTAAGGTACTTGAATGTGCTCAAGGGATATAAGTTAGCAGTCAAGACATGTTGGACTGAAGGACCCTTACAGACCTTTCACATAGAATCTCTGGTCATGTTTTTGATGGCCTGACCTAAGGGCTTTTATAAGGGAGTCAAACCAACTGGCCTATACCAGCTGTTTGTACTAAAGATTCATTTAGAATCTGTATGTCTCTATAGAAGAGCAATCCTGGAATGGTCATTGAAAATCATTCCATGTTTTCTGAGTACTAGGGTAGTTCAGTGTCCAGTTTTGAATTAGCCTCTTCCTGGCTTCACAAGACATGAAGGAAACTCTTTCAGTTGTGTGTACCACCATGACTCCTTCACTACCCATACAGCCTAATTTCTACATTCTCAAGGATCTATGCTTCAGACCAGAGGGAATTTTTCTCCCAAGAGAATTACTAAGAAACTCATAGCCAGACCTGAATTGTCTGCATTCATGTGCCACCAATGGCAAGGTCTGGCAGGCATGCCCTGTGGCTGCCTGAAATGCTGGAGAGTTTGAGTGATTTGGTGGTACCCTTCTCAGCTCTGAATTCACACAGAATTTGTCACAGCCAAGAGCTGGGGAACAACAGAAATATTGGGAGAGGTAAATAGATCATCACTGGGACTTTTCCTCTGAGTCTGGTTAGATTTTAAAATACATTTTTCTAAGTAAAGGTTAGTTTAAAATTACAGTCTTAGAGGGGTATGGTGAGCCTTTTAAACACTCTTGTAATCTGAATCTATCTCTTTAGGGTAACAAAATTGAAATCTAAGCTCTTGGCCTCAGATTTTTAAAATGTAAAGACCAACAGCATACTTTTTAAATATCCCCTGTAATTATTGGTTCCACTAAAAAACACATTTCTCACAGGTTATTTGCACATCATTAACTGGGGGAAAAAATACAGGCCTTTTTTTTTTTCTAAGTGAGAAAGACTTTTTTAAAGGCATTGGCCCTGACTGGTAACTTGTAAAACAAGTGGCTGAGACCTTGTGGTTGTTTTGACATTTACGAGTGAAAAAGTAAAGAACATATATATCGAGATTGTTGTAGTTTCTTTGATTCCAAGTGGTTCTTCACATCCTATGTCCAAATTTGCAGGTCTGTTTCATTCTGATGTTGTCTAAAAGCATATTACAGTTTTCAGCCAACAATTATTGAATATATAATGATATATAACTTTTAAATACACGATCAAGTGACTTTCTACCATAAAGTAACACATTAAAATTAAAACACACATCTAGAAAAGAGAATTTTCACGTAGCATTTTTTTTTAGTTCAATGTTCACCTTTAGAATATTCCATACTTTTTTTTCCAAATCTTACTGAAATCCTTCACTTTGATCTCTTCATCATACTCTGAGCTGGACTTCGTCCACATCCAACCCTTTGTTTCAGGTGACTGCAGACCTGCCTTTGAACATCATGGTTCCTCAAGAGCAAACACACAGCTCAAGACATTTGATCTATTCTGTGCTACATTTTGAGTTTAGTGGGTTAGGATAGGAATGCTGGCCAGTCTTCTCTTCAATTGAAGGACCTGCTCTTATTTCCCAGGGGTATTGTATTAGGCACTGCTTAATTCCTATGTTTCTAGAGACGACTTCTTCACAGTTGTGGTTGTATCATTATCACCCAAAGGAGGAAGGGAAGTTTGACCACCTTCCCTGAGAGTAATTTAAGTGTGACCTACCATGTTTCAAATGTACAATGGTATGAATTACAAAGAATATGTCTCTCCCTATCAGGAGCAGCAGAAAGTAGACAACGCATTCTTAATATCTCTAATTGGCTATCTCATCAATAACTATGATCTCTGTTTGGGGTTAAAAAAAAAATCAGGTTTAAAAATTCAGCCGAAAGCAGAAATTCTGTTTCAGTAGACAAACAAAGATACAGCCTAAGAGGAAGGTGGAAAAATCTATCAAGTACTTGCAAAATGTCTACATATGTTCCCTTACACACATAATCTTTGGCAATAATTCTTCTTCTATTGCTGATGCCCATTAAGTTGTATAACCCTGAATAAATGTCCTAAAAAAGAAAATAACTCAGTAAGTTGTTTTGAGATTAAATAAATGCAAGATGCCAGACATACAACATTGTGTCTAGCATACCAAAGCTGTTCATTACTTTCTCTCCACATGTGGCACTGTAGACATATTTGGTATGCCACTTGGAATTTCATATAAGCTTTCAGGAATATGTTTGACTATTTGTGTTTTTGGAATCCTTTGAAAGAGCATACATACCCTGTCACATGATAAACAAAAGCATGTCAAATCATGTAAAGATCAGGTTGAAGCTGTTTCATAGGTCATGAGGCTAATTAAGAATCCCCCACAATGCAGCATCCTCTCTACTTTCCCTGATCACAGAAGCTAGAGCTAAAGGCAAGTGTGTGCCACACCTAAGCATCACTGGTGTGGAAAGACAGTATTTCTATTTCCTTTTTGCTAATGGTGTACTTCAGAATTCAACAAAATTAGGATGAAGCCATGAAATTAATCTACCAAACTTTTATTTGGAATTTCTGTGTGTGCCCTTAGGATTGTGCCTTATTCTGTGTGTGTGTGTGTGTGTGTGTGTGTGTCCATGCACATGTAGAAGCTAGAGGACATCCTCGGTGTTATTCCTCAAGTGCTATACACATGCTTTTAAAGACAGGGTCTCTCACTGGCCTAGGATTCACATGGTAGGCATGGCTGGCCAAACTGTCTCCATCTTCCAGTAATGGAATTACACGTGTGGACCATCTTGTCTGGCTATTTCACATGGGTTCTGAGGACTGAACCTGTCTCTTTTCCATGCCAACTGAGCCATCTCCCCAGATTCTATGCCCTATTTTGAATGAGGATTCTTCACATTTTTCTCTTTCTATCTTTAAACATTCTGATAAAATGTAGCATGGCAAAAGGCTATGTTAAAATCAACATGGCTCTCTGCCTATTTTTGGTGAGAGTCCAATTGACAAAGTTATTTAAAAGAACTATCCCTTTCTCCAAAGAGAAAAGAAAAAAAGAAGTATTTCTCACATTTCTTTTAGTGCTCCACCAGCTAGGAATCAATCATCATGGTTAGTGATCTTTATCAAGAAAGGTCTTCTTTCCTTAAACATGACAGCTGTGACACCCAGTTATTTTCACAATTTCCCTATGCTTCCCCCAAAACTTACTGAAGCTGCCTCCTTCAGCAACAGACAAACCATTTGAAACCTCTGGTGCAGCCTTTCTCTCTCTCTCTCTGGCTAGGGTGTGGCCACATAACATGTTTCAGCCTAATGATTTCTAGGGGTCCACTAAAAACGAAATGCCTGGAAAAGACATTTCTTTCCCTCAGAAAGACAAGTCAACTACAAGATGTGTCTGTATTTTATTTGAAAACAAATATAGGAATGCAGAACCTAGCCATTTCAGAACCAAAAACTGATGAGCTCCAAAAGCTGAAACCAACATCTTGAAGATGTCCCCATAGAACAATAAAGGGAAAAAATGAGTCTTTTATGACTCCTTAGCTGCAGACCTTCTGTTGAGTAAGCCCTATACTTCCTTTTGGTTTAAGCTGTTTTAACTGAGATTTCCTTACAGCATGAAGCATTTCATGATGTAACAGTTTCAGTCAGATAGTTAAAAAAAATGAAACAAAACAAGTTTCAGTTAAGACTGATAAAGATTGGAGAAAAGGAAAAAAAATGATTGAAACACATAATTCCACCCACTTTCAACTCTTTACTAAAATTCCCACCATAGGGGCTGCATCATTGTGTCTACAAACAAATGTCAGCTTCTAACTATGTCCAGGGCTGTCAGATAAATATTTGGTATATATTCACACTAACATCTTATTTGTGATTTATCAAAAATCTAAATTTAACTTGCCTATTCACAGTTACTATTTGATAACCTTGACCACTTTAGCTAAGTCCTGTCCTATGATAAGCTCTGAGGATTCAACCATTTCCTACTTCAAGGACCTAATCTCCTCCAAAGCCCCTTGGGATCCCACTCTACAGACTTGGTGGAAATCCTCTGCCTCTCAGACCTCTAAGACTTTGATGTGACTACATCTCACATGACCAAAGAAACTGGAGCCTGAGTAGGTCATTTCCCAAAGGTGAAGCTGCGGCTATTTCCCACATTCAGGCTCTTCCCGGTTCATATCTCTCCAGATGTTGCCTCTTGTTTCTGGAACCTCTTTAAAGATTAAATGGGATTTCAAATAATATTGTTGGGCTTGGTTACAAAAAAGAGGAGACTTATATATAATATATAGTCCAATTTCTAATTTTGAAAGAAAGATAATCATAGTCAGTTAAGTTTACATTGGAAGAACATCTTGAATGAGAAAGAATTGTTCCCCAAATTTTGTCAAAATCCATAGACATAGTTTGAAAAGAAAACTATAGAAATATTCTTACTTGGAGGCTATATAGTCTATAAATGTGTCATAATGTGTCATATTATATAGAGACTATTACATATAGCTTGTTTTGGTTATAGCTCAAAGTTACATCATGGCTTATTATAAATAAATATTTTGAAAAATACGACTTTCCTCTTGTTCTTCTGAGATACCCTTTAATATTCTGATGAAGACTAACACTCTCAGCCTGTGATAACAACTTCATTGTAAAATTAAAAGCAATAATGATGGTGACTGGAGACTGAAAAAGTAAAGGTAGATGCCACAGACTTCCCATCTAGCTTCCTCTGGAAGCTGCTAAACATTTCCAAGTCAAAGAATATCAGTAGAGAAGAAATGAAATTTTGTTTGTAAAGTTTTCCTTTTTACCTATCTAAGTCTCTTGTCTTGCAATATTGGTCCAAATCACATAATTTGAGCCTTGAAGGAGATGAAGACTGGATTGAGTCAGTTCTCCACACCTGGCTTTAGTGTAACATAGATTTCCTGTCAGTCTTATATTAAGCAAAATCCTGTTATCAAAAATGAAATAAATTTCACTTTTGTAAAAAAAATCCATATATTAGATCATATAGAGCATTAGATTATTTTTTAAGAAAATAGCATGAAATTATAGATTCTTAATCATATAAATTCAAGTGATCGATGGAATTTCTTGTAACAGAAAGTGACTCAAAACCCCATCTCTTGAGATCTAGGCATCCTCAGGTGGATGTATCCAGATGTAGTGTACCAGGTCCTTCCAAAGTCCACCAAGTTGAGTGTGTAAGTGGGTAGCAAAATCTTGATTCTTTAATAAGAGGACACACATTACCAAATCACAACTCACAGCTCTCCACCTCAATCTGCCTTAACCATAGTCAGGAAAAGTGTGAAAAATGAAACTCCTACATAGAGAGAGAGAGAGAGAGAGAGAGAGAGAGAGAGAGAGAGAGAGAGAGAGAGAGAGAGATACTGAGATTCAAGCACTGCAGTGCTGCCTTTTCCAATTCTTCAGATTTCTAAAGTAACTCTTTGTTCCCCACAAGCTACCTGCATTTGGCCTGTTAATGAAGTCAAACCTGTTCTCAAAAGCAAGATTTGTCACTTCTTAGATGTTATTTGATAGTACATACTCTGGTCTGCTGGGTGATTTCTTTTTATTGAATTCTATTGTATGATACCCTCATCGGCACAGGACAGACTTTTTTCTCATGGCAAGTACTTCTGTGTTTGAAATGTTAGAACTGCAAAGTACACCCTTGATGCTTCAAGCTACCAGATGCTAGAGCCTGCCTTACCTGCCCAGGCATGCCTTCTGAATTGAGGTCACAGTTAGGCAAATAACATTCCACACATTTTTCTCCTACTGAATTGAAAGGGGCAGCTTGGGTTTCTCTGGTTCCCATTGGTTAGGAATTCTGACTCAGACACCAAGAGAGCTCTTCAGTGCCAGAATAGAGTGATTGCCACTCACATGACCTGGGTGAGGTGTGAATCTATCTCTCCTACCATTCTGTACCCCTGCCCTTTAGCCAACATGACTCAATACTTGAAAACTAGGCAACAGGAAGGTGAATGTTCCACTTGGCCTTTGATTTCCAAAGAATGGCATGACTTCAAATGCTCTCCATTTACTAATTAACAGAGAAGATCGAATTACACAAACAGTGAATCCAAGTTTCAAACTAAGTTTTTAACACAAGAGACCATTTCTAATTAATTATCTTATCTATCCTGACTTCTCTATGTTTTTACTTCAGATAATGTGATTATAATATGTCATGTCTTGGGAAATTTTTTATCTTGTTCTTTTTCAAGACTTGCTGGTCATTTAAAAGTGTTTTTTTTAATCAGACACATTTATAAAATCATTATAATTATGAATGAAAAGTCTACTCATTTTCCAGTTGTGAGGAGATTCCTTTGAAAGCTCTTGTACCATCAGTCATTTTAGGCCTATGATAATCAGAATATACACAGAATGACTGTGTGAGCTGCTCACGTGAGTGTGTTCTTTCTCAAGAAACTAAATAAAGGGAAATATCATTCTTTGATGTAATGAATTACATAGAAAAGTCTCCTATTTATGAAGACTATCATATGTTCAAAGATGCATTTAACATGCGTAGCCTGCAGCGCACACCCTAATATAGCTACACAACTCATGGCAGACTATTGATGGCTCACCCTTATGATGACATAGATGACTGTGGCTCACAGTACTGCTCAACACAACAAGAGTATCAAAGAATAGATTGCAAACCTGGGAAAAGATCAAAATCCAAAGGATAAATTTGTTGAATGACTTATCACTTTCGCATGATCATAAAGGACAAAACCTTAAGTTGAACCCTATGTTGAACCATTAGTACTGTAGGAATGAACAAAATGAAGAAAATAGGTGGAGATACAGTAAGATAAATTATGTTATCAGAAGGAAAGTAGAACTGAAAAGGAAAACTTCCTGTTGCAGGTGGGTAAATGCTACTCTCATGAAGCCATCAAGCTATCTGGGCTCTAGGAGCAGTTAGTGTGGTAAAAAGAACACCTGAACTTATTCTTCCTAAATTCTAGGCAAGTGTTTTTACCACCAATAATAGTCCCCAAAAGATGACTGAAGAAAAACTATCACTTCAACTTAAAAATATTTCTGCATTGCTATCCTACCCAGCTTCGTTTCAAAGCTGTGTTTAATTCTGTTGTTGATACATGGGTCTAAGTTCTGTTGGAATCACTTATGAAGATGATGTGCAATTTGGTTGAGTAGAAAGAATGTTTATTTATATAAAACATTATTGACATCTTGCTATAACCCATACTTTTGCTATAGCACAGTTATTGTCCTTATAGGAGTGACAAATTTCAAGTAAGGACCCAACAATAGTGTCCTTAGAGATCTTTTGTTGTTTCTACCTTTAACATAACCATTACTATCTTTAACACATACCAAAACAGTGAAACAGGCAACATTCTCAGATGGTCTTCTTTCCAATGATGTCCATTTACTAACATCTTTAATTAATTAGTATTTAACTGGTGACTAAATACCCAGGTAAAGCAACTCTGATAGGCTCAGAATGCCATCTAGTGGATAATGTTTAAAATATCACCCCCACTGGCCATTTTAATTTTCTAACCATCAAAACAGTCTTTAATCTTGAGAAGTAGCCAACCAGAGCTTCTAACCAAGAGTGCTGGGTTAGGATCACCAAACTCTCTGACAATTCTATGTAGCATTTCTATCAGTATCGCCATCATAAGGGAAAGAAACACACAGCCTTAAGGACTTTTGGTTCCTCAACTGTTCAGCTGATGTCTCCAATGCTGTTAGAATTAAGTATATCTGCACAAAGTAGGATTCCAATGTACTCCACTCATTCTCTTTGGTTCTGTAATTACTCTTGTTTTATATATAAGTCTTTTACCACTTTATGTAATTTCAACAGCTATTTTGTGATGAAAGAAAGAGAGAATTTAGGTTAATGGGATCTAAATAGCACAATCAGTCAAATACCTGCAAAACACTCAAACTCAGCCATGGCTTTTCAAAACCAAGAGCCATGAACACTTTCCACAGCCTTCGGATACTTTATGAGAAAAGAGAGCTTCTATAAAAGGCACAGATGATTGAACATATGCTCACGTGCTAATGTGACTCACCACACACACACACACACACACACACACAGAGAGAGAGAGAGAGAGAGAGAGAGAGAGAGAGAGAGAGAGAGAGAGAGAGAATAATGCCTTATAAAAAAAGAAATAATGGAAAAGAAAAAGTAGGAAAAGTAATTAAAATAATCTAAAAAATACTTAAGAGCAAGCCAAATTAGAAAAATAAAGGTCTTATTAGTAAGAGTTTAATTTTACTGAATTATTCTTATGATCTATTGAGATGGCTATCTATTTTATATAATATATGTACGTATGTATATATATTTGCTAATACAACTAACTATGGGGCTTTTGCCTAACCACACACAATTTTAAAGTAAAATGTTATGAAAATTGAAAAAGAGATTGAAATATTTCCAACAATTTATTTGAAATATTTTCTTTAATAAACCTTCATTTACATGCTAGTCTTGGTTCAATTTCTGTGTTACTCCTTAATTGGTATTTTCATTATGTAGAGCATGTATCTTGCCTTTGAACAATACACAGATTAGGGTTATTATCTTATTAACTTTCAAATTACTTTCTGTTCTTCCATGAGAGTATGAATACATGAACTCTGTTTTTCTAGGTCCATGTCTTAGAAAGCAATACACTCAATAAATACTAATGTGCATGGCAGAGCATGGTGACAATTGAGGAAGATCCTCCAGTAATCATCTCTGAAACCCTAATCTCAGCAGGTAATTAAGCATCAGACTAGCTGGTAGGGGCCCACATTGCCTGGTTTCATTCAGTATAGTAAAGAAGAAAGAAACTGCATTGAAGAAAGCAGGAAGAAAGATTGGCCTATGTCATCCTTTCCCCAAATATAAGCAATGTGATGTGCAGATAAATAGCCCTTGCTTTAAGGATGGAAAAGGAATTCAATCTAGCTGGTAGACTTGAAACCCAGGATCTGGGTTGCTACAATGAGGGCCAATCAGAGAGCCTCCATGAGTCCTGCCTCTTGGCCAGTGACTATGGACCATGGCTCTGGCCTGATTAGGCAAATATCTCAGGGATTGTGTTTAGGGAAGGGGTCTTGAAAGCAGGCAGCAGGAGGGAGCAAAACTTCTTCCACTGGGGAAAAAGTAAAGCTGCCACATAGCTTTGCCTTGACACTCAGTGCCAACCCTAGGGATATGGGATTCAGTACCAGTCATGAACAAGAGTCTCCCCTGTGCTCATGAGGATATCATACAACAGGATTGTCACCCAGCATAACCAGAGCTTATAGACACAACTTCCAGACCTTTACAGCATCATATAAAGACTCATGGCTTGGCCTTTATCATTGCCAGTATTAGAGCAGGCCTGAGGAATATCCTAGTCTTGGATTGCACAGATCCCTTCAACTATAAGAGTCAGGTGTAACCCAGATTAGCATCATCATCTTTGCTAACCAAGAAGTGTCTCTACACCCAAGCTCACGCATCCATCCTTAAGCTCATATTCACATATGAAGGCTTTGGACAAGCCCTGGCTCTGAATAGATGCTCGTGTACCAGCAGGAGAGACTCAGGTTTCACTGTCATCACTGCCAACTAAACTGAAGTTACTGGTATAGGGCTTAAACCATCATCTGTAGTGCTGAAATGGCAATAGTGACTGATGGCTCAGAAAATTGGCTTCTTGTTAGAGCTTCCAGAAAGCAAGCATAAATGAAGCTAGATGATGTATAGTACAATGAACACTTAATTCCTGAACGTTGAGGTGGTATCGTGAAATAACAAACAGCAAGTGCTTCCATAGAATTATTATCTAATAGCCAAAGTAAGGTACCATTAGAAATTGATCATATTGTAAAGAGCATGGGTAAGTTCTCAGATCAATATGAAACAGCTTAACCCAGAGAAACTCTGTACACTTCAAGAAAAACAGAATTACTAAATAGTTTCAAAGAAACTTAGAGGGAAAAATGAAAATATACTAACTGAAATTTTGAATGTAATGGAGTATCAGTAGCAGAATAATTAAATAAACTCCATCTTGATGCAAAGAAATATCGGTATGTTTTGTAAAACTCTAGGCAGATACTAACCTAGTCACAAAAAGATCAAAAGCCTACACCCAATTCAACAACACATCCCATAATATATAATCAAGTACCAAATTAGAAGGTAAAGAGTAGACTCAAGAGAATAAGAGAGAAAAAACATCAAGGCTAATGGGCTAGCTCAGTGTGAAGGTGGCTGTCCCTGAGCATGGTGACATGAGTGCAGTCTCAGGTCCCACATGGTGAAAGAAGGGACCTGACTTCTGAAAGTTGTTCCCCGACTTCTCTATACATGCACAAAATAAATAAATACAGAGGAAGGGAGGGAGAGAGGGAAGGAAGGAAGGAAGAAAGAGGGAAAAAGGGAAGATAAAAGAGAGGGTGAGCAATAAATACTAGCTGAGAGCGATGTAATTTGCTTATTGTAATTTGCAATAACATTACACATCAACAGAAATGGCATAGATTCTTCACAGTACTAAAGGAAAGGCCAACCAAGAATACTATAGCTAACGTTGGAGAGAGACAGACATCCGCAGACAAGAGCTGAGAGAATATATCTGTACTAGGCCAAAGGCATCAAAACTTCTTAAGGGAATTCTTCACACAGAGGGAGAAAGATGAAAGGCTGTAGAGCAAACCCACTTTTAATAAGAACAGGATAATTCAAAATGTCTTATCATAATGTAAAGCATAAACCATTTATATCATTACTATAAAGAACAAAAATAAAAACAATAGTAACAACATTAATAAATACATCTCTATAAAGCATGATGCTTGTAGAATAAACTGAAGAGAGCACAAAATTGAATCAATATTTCTAAAAATTCCCATGCTCCAAAAATAATGTGTGGATTCAATGCAACCATTCTCAAAGATCCTTATGACATTCATGCAACTAGACAAAAAAAATCCCCCAAAACTGTATGAAACAATTTAAGAAACAAAAACAGGGCTGGAGAGATGATTTGTTGATTAAGAGCACTGACTATTCTTCCAGAGGACCCAAGTTCAATTCCCAGCACCCACATGGCACATGGCAGTTCACAACCATCTGTAACTCCAAGATCCAACACCCTCACAGAAACATACATACAGGCAAAACACCAATAAAATAAAAATAAATTAACTTTTAAAAAAAAAGAACACATATCCAATCAAGAATAAGAGTGAACAAACCATGAATGCCTATAATAAAAGCACTGAGGTATTGAGTTAGGGCTATCTGAGGGTTGGGCCAGCCTGGGCTACATAACAAAAAGTCAGTGTTTATTTTTGTAAGATTTGAATATCAAAACTTCTTTCCTTCAGTTCTGTGAGTTTCATTTTTTTCAAGACATCATCTTTCTGCTCAGGCTTCCATTCTGATGGCTGTCAAAATGGCGGCAGTCTCTCTAGGACACAAAGTTCCTGAATGCAGCCTACAGCACCGGGACCACTGCCTTCCCCATTGCTGTCCCTAGGAAACTGTCTTCGAATACCACACTGAGTACTATTTTGATCATCACTCTGGACCACCTTATCCTACAGACTCATCAATATATCCATCATTGTAGAGATTGCTCCATGAGGTTAAATTTTACCTAAGAGTCAGAAGTTAAAAACTCTACCAATGATATAGATTCAATCAGAAATGTATTTGAATATGACACCTAATTTGAGATTTTTAAAGCATTTTCCTATTGTTTCTTTACCTCATGGTTCCTCTTTCATCCAAGCAGATTCATATTTCTTGTTTTCACTGTCACAAGGATATGGCAGAGCACAGAAATTAAAGGCTTACCATATGATCAGCTAAAACAAATGTCTCCCTGGGATAGGAGAAAAGTACATGAGAAAGGAAGCAAATGGAATAGAAATCTGTGAAGACAGCCCCTCATCATGTCAAAAGGAAGGAAAAAGGAGAAAGAGAGAAAGGAAATATAAGTGACTGAAATTCAACCTATTGACGAAATCAAGAGCTAAGTGACCTACAGTTGATTACTATCTTTCTTCTCAAACACAGGATGCCTAGGGACAAGGCTAGAGTTCTCCTTCTGGATAACAACAGAACCCATGTGTGAAAATGCTCGTGGGATAAAAAGTACCTTAGGAAGCTCCACCCATGGTTTTACTGTGGCCTCCAAAGGGTTGGAGGACAATGGAATAATTTTCTAAGAGGTAAGAAAGGATAAAAGGCATGGATCTGAAGAGCCCTTGCCATCAGTAACATTAATCCTTGCAAGCATCGGATAGAGTCAAGACTACTTCAGACAAGGCATGGCATTGATGGCACTCTGGAAGGTAGTTCCTGAAGTCACCAGTGGTGTGGAGACATTCAAGAAAGTGCTGGGGAGGAGGAGAATGCAATAAGAACTTTTCTGCCCCCACCCAAAATGTAGAGCAATTCATGTCCATTATAGAGAAATAGAAGTATTATACTACATAGATGAAATCCATACTCAGTATTTTTATATATCAATGAATATGTCAATCAATAGGCAGGCTCTGCAAAGACAACCAACCAAAGGTAACAGAGGCAGAGTTGCTTTATTTAAATACATGGTCACTATTTTATATTAATGAGAAACTGCAATACAAAGCTTAAGAGTTCAGACTCTTTTAGTCTGTCTCAAGGTGATCCGGGGTAGGGTACACTGTGGGTCTCCACACCACCCAGTGGTAAAGGCAGGGAGCAGCCCAAGAGTGATAAGGGTGCAGGGTCAGGTACACTGGTTCAGCGATCCAAATCTGGTGTAGCAGAGGGGAGACCAGCCTAGCTGTGAGCCAGGAGGGTGCCACAGATCGCAAAGGTGGAGAGCAGAGAGGTAGGTCCGGCTGCAAGGTAACACAGGGTGATACTCAATCTCTGCCAGCACACAAAGAGATAGTTAAGAAATTTGCCACAAATGGCACCCCTAGGCATGGAAGGAACCACCATAGTACACTGACAGAAATAATTAGGACTAGCCTCCACCTAAAGGTAGGTGACACAAAGAAGAAACACCTTCATCAACAAAACTTCAGGTGTGCAAGTCCCACCACAGAAACAAAAGTAACATAAAATCCAAGACATGCCTCTTCCCCAAAGTACCAATCCCCTAGCAAAAGCTCCAACAAAAGTAACTCAAAGTTCCAAACAGAAAATTCCAAAGTGGAGACTATAAATATGTTCAAAAGACTCAGATAGGAAAGAATATTTTCCAACAGAAAGCAATCAGCTAAATAGTATAAAGGAGTCAATTCAGGATATGAAAAAAAGGAATTAAATAGACAGAAGTACTGAAGGGAAGCCAAGTTGATATGATGAAAATAAAATTTTCAATAAACTAAATATAAAGCTCAGTAGAGGAGTTCACCATCAGAGTGTATCATGGGAGAACAATGGTGTGTGAAGACAAGCTGGAGGCAACAGCTCAGTCAGACCAATGCCAAACTTTTTAAGATGTGTGAATGGAAGGTAGGACCCTTTAGAATCACATTCACAATAAGATAACATTGTAGACCTAAGGTTTAGGTTCACAGGAAAAAAAAATGCTGACAGCAAAGCTCAAAAATGGTACAGAACATTTGAAAACAAAAAGAAAGAAGTGTTTCTTATGCAATCCAAAGTCCATTTCTAGACATTTTCCCAAAATACATGAAAGTGTGTCTATTAAAAGGGAGCAGCCTATTGTTCATATCTCAAAATTGGGAGCAGCCTATCATTCATTGAAGAATTCACCCACAATGTATAATCCTACTCAACAATCAAATGGAAAAAAATATGCACATAAACTGGTACCTGTGCCATCTTAAATGCAGCTCAGCATTTCTACTAGTGATTAATCTAGACATATAAGCTAAGTCCTGTATGATACCATGAAGAAAGAGCATTTTTGAATAGGCAAAACTACAGATGGAATTGGGATAATAGAACTCTGATAGGAGAAAAGGATTGACTACAAATGGGTAATACAGAGAAACCTTTTAGATTTTTTTGAGACAGGATCTCATGCTGGCATGGAATTTGCTACATAGCCCAAGCTATTCTCAAACTTCTAGCAATCCTCCTGCCTCAACCTCCTAAGTATGAAGATTAAAGACATAAACCATTAAACTCTATTTTAAGAACTTTGTGATTCCAATGAAATGTTACTCATATGTTGATTGGGGTGCTTACATGTAGTGCTTAAAATCTAGGGCACACACACACAGATTATAAAGGAAGAGATGCTGGGAAAATATGCTCACAACTTTCTCTTGAGCCAATAGGCATTACCTCCAAAACAAGTCAGCTTCTCCAATCTTTTTAGTTTGTATGCAACAAGGCACTATTCCCTTATGCAAAAGTTTTGCTCTTAATATGTAAATATTAGTCTTTTATATATGCATTTGTCTTTAATTTTCCTTTGTCCCATTAGATATATTATAAAATTGATACACTTCTCCATTAAAACTAATCTGTAATTTTAAATACAAAAAGAAAAGCAAGAGAGAGGTATGATACAAGAAAATTATACATGTTGATATATAGTATGAGACACTATCTTAGTTTACTTTCTATAGTTGTAATAAATATCATGGCCATAATCAACTTGGGAGTAAAGAATTAATTTCACCTTCTAGTTTATATATAGTTCATCAAGAAGGAAGCCGGGACCTGAACCCAAGGTAGACATAGAAGTAAGAGCTGATGCAGAGGTCATGGAAGAATGCTGCTTACTGACTTGTTCCCCACAGCTTACTCAGCCTGCTTTCTTTACAGCCCAGGACCACTTGCCCAGGGATGATATCACCCATAGTGGGCTAGCCTTCCACATCAATCATTAATCAAGAGAATACCCCTCAATGCAGGCCAATCTGATGGAGGCATTTTCTCAATTGTCATTCGTGCTTCCCAAATAGTTCTCGCTTGTGCCAAGTTGACAAAAGAACTAACTAACACAGACTCAACATAATTTGTATTTGCAACTCATTACATCAATTTCACACTCATTTCTCTGTTGGCAAAGATGTGTCACAGTTTGCATATGAAATTTCCCCCACAATAACTGGCAATGCTATTTGAGGAGCTGGTAGAGGTTTTGAGACAGTGGGTCACAATCCCTCTGCCAAGCCTCTATCTCCAAAAAATATTTTCATTACAATTGATAACAGTAGCAAAATTATAAAATAGCAACAAAAATAATTTTATTGGTGGGATTCACTACAACATGAGGGCCACAGAGTTAAGAAGGTCAGAATCACTGGTTTAGGAGTTGAAGTTGGTTGGAAGAAACAGCTCCCTGGGATGTGATTTTGAAGAAAGGCTATACCTGGTCCTCTCTGTCTCTCTTCTTTCTGACTTCCATATGGTGATCACCACTGCATGACAGTGCTCTTCTGTTACAATAACTTAAACCATTGACCAAGAGAATTTCTTCTTCCCTTCCGATAAAACTCTGGTATTTTGTTGCAGAGACAGGAAAGTTGACCTGCACAAGGTGCTTCTGGGAAATGCTTTGCAAAGCACTGCTATAGTAAAACACTTATTAATCTCCTGCAAGTATTCAGCATTCTGTGTGTGTCAAAAGCATTGCCAGGGTGGATGCCTTAAGGAACGGTGGGTCTGTTTGCTTTCTTTGAAGTTCCTGTTAATGCAATTGCTTCATTTGGCTTTCTGTAGTTGTCTTATGAAATTTCTGCAGTTTTCTGCCTCCAGTCCTTTTCATAGAGATCAAAGTTTCTTGCAGATCTATTTTTAGAATTTTCCCTCATCATTCTTACTTTAGGACAAAAGGGCAGAAATTTGAAAAGTTATCTGTGTTCAAGACCATAGCCCCAAGTTACCAAGTAGCATGGTTGCGAGGAGAAAGAGGTGCTTTCTCTGCATGCTCAGAAGCAATAAGATTGTCACCAATTTGTTACTAGGCTGGCATGGAAGTCTTAAGGTGTATGAGTGGGTGATGTTATTAGGGAAGTATTTTTAATATGATTAAGCCTCTGTATCCTCCCATGTGATCTGGGAAGATTATAAACTACATCATTGGTTTTCAAGGTCTAGCAGCATCTCAGTGTCCACTACTGGGAACAGGATTGGGGAGAGGTGTCTGTGTTTAACCATAGTGGTCTTTCTTCTAATTGTAGGTACTAAGGTCATAGAGATATTTTTACTAAAATAATTATATATACATACTTATATCTATGTCATGCATTTATTAATGCATGATATATGTAACACTTTATATATTAGAACATTAAATTTCTTAAACCTCATAAGAAATATCCCTCCCCCTGGATTCATAGATTGAAAATTTTTGTGCATTTTAGGAAGACTTACAACCAACAATATCTCTGATCACTGAAGTAATATAATTCAAAGGTGGTGTAAAAGGAAGAGTTATATCGGTATATTCACTGTATGAAAAAAAAATGATATTTGCTAATCTCCATACTTGCACCATTATAAAGCTTGCAGAAGTGACATGGAGTTTTCAAAAATAACTCAGGAATTTCTCTTTTAACATGAAGTGATCACTCACACCTCTCAGCATGTCCCAGATCTCTTTCCTTCATATGTTTTTAGCCTTATGGTCTGCAAAGGAAGAATGCAATAGAAGGACACAGAACTCCATCATTCAGAGAAAACAGTAAGGCCCATGGTGTCTGTTTTGAAGAAGCTATACAACCCAGAGGGTTTCGCTGGGAATTTTAACCTTACTTTATAGGCTTTTTTTTTTTTTGTCCTCTAAAAATAGCAATTAGTGCTTGTGTCTGTGAGCACACACATGAAGTGTGTGCACACAAACAAATGTGCACATAAATTCATGTGTGTGAATGTGGGTGCATACATGCACTGGTATACACATATGGAGCAGAGTAACCTCCCAGTATTAGTCTAGCCCCTTTAACTTTGTTTGAGACAGGATTTTTCCTTCTACTACACCTATCAGGCTAGGCTTCCTGGATTCTCCAGGCTCCATCTCCCTTCTTATAATAGAAACATTGGGATTTCAGAGCCTTGTGCCCTGCTCCTAGCTTTTACAAGGATCCTTCAGTTCAATCTCAGGTTCTCATACTTGTGTGGCACCATTTTTAACCCTGTAGCCATCTTCAAGAACCATTCTTAAGGCTAGTCACTTGTTTTATTCAGCTTTCATCTCCAAAAGAAAGTTTCTCTATGTATTAAGCTAAATGTTAACCTGTTAAACAAAAGCTTCTACTCCTTCCTAATTTAGTCCATGACTAATTAAAATGGGCACGACTTCCCTTACTGGGAACACTTTCATCTAATATGTAGATGTATGCTCAGTCTGGGATCTTTTCTCCTTCACTAATGACATTGTATATGCCAGCCAATTCACATTAATATTTTAAAAAATGGATGAATTCCTACTTCTCAGAGAAAGAAAAATCTGTCTATTTCCTAATTATTTTTTAACTAGTGAAGTCATATCAGTTACAGGCAGTACTATAAACAAATTTCAGAACTGAATGGAAAACTTAAGGTTAATACTACAAGAATAATCTGGAAGTCTTGGACACTGTCTTAAAAAAGAGGACTTACACAATGCCTTTAGCAAAGACCCAGACAAATGCTGTAAGGTGTGGTAATAGAACTAAAAACATCAGTCTAACAAAATATACTATAGGACAATGACTAGGACATTCTCATGTCGCTTCATTGAAAATTAACATATAAATGTTCTTGCTAAAATGTGAGGTTAATTTAGCGATGCTTGGGATAGATGTCATATCTGGTTATGATTCCCAGATGGGATTCATTGAACCAATCCCAGTTATTACAGCTGACTCTGATTAAAGACTGGACAAACAACTTTCAAGGTCACCTAGCAGTTTTCAGTGAAGCAAGAATACATTTCTACTCCAAAACCTCATGAAGAGGAGTAAAATAAGCTTTGTGTGACTTCATAATGGAAGGACTAACAACCAATATAATTTCTGTGAGCTGTGGTTTCCAGTAAGAATAACTCTATTACCATCAGCATTGTTGCAAAAATGGTTTACAAACACAGTGGTGTCACCCCCATAATGCTATTGCTTATGAGGGAGCTAACAGAATGCTGCCACTAAAGAGTTCTGCTTGAAGTCACACTGTCACCATGGCCCTGTCAGGGAGCACTTTACCTCTTACCAGGATTAAAATGACTGTTATAGATATCCCCTTGGTTCCTTGAACTGCCTTAAAAACAGGAAATTGGGTCTCACAAATCAATACGGACTCCAGTTCTAACTATAACTTCAACAGCTGCTTCATCTATCTTAAATAGAACTAGCTGCGGCTCTGAAATCTGAGCATATTCCATGTGACTGACAGTTTTTTTTTTTTTCCTGAAGCTAAAACGGAGCCTGTTGGATAAAGGTTAATTGCTAACTGTGGAGCTCAAATGATACCACATTGATGAAATTACAGGATCGCTGATAGAGAAAAGGCTACTAAACCACTCGGAGCTGGAGGGAAATTCTAAATAACAGTTATTGATTTGTTTCTCCGAAGGCCGCTAAGTAGCACAAACTACTCCATACACTAGAAATTATCCACAGGGTTTCCATTCATTTATAATTCATTTCTTAGCTTCCAAGTTCCTACCTGCCAATATCCAATTATAGCTTTAATAATTATGTGCCTCGAAATAAGTAGTTTTATGTGTCAGAGAAAGAAATACTGACAATTACTCTTCTCTTTTCTTGTACTGAGCTGAGCCTCATCTGTTGGGCATGTTATATACCATAATAATTAGTCAGGAGCTCCTAAACAAAGGACCTTGAGTGATGGGTTAGACATATTTTAAAACAAATTTAGAAAAATGCCTCCCGGGTCTTTATTTCTAAATTGAGCTTTTCTCTTACCCAGATGTGGCCATAGATTTTTACCTCCATGCTTTCTCTCATCTGGCAATAGATGTGCCTGCCATGGCTGCTACTGTTCTCAAAGTCATTTCCATCACTTTAGTGTGTACGGAGTACCTCCAAGCCCACTGTGCAGTTTTATGTAGATGTGTTCTTTAATTAAGTTCACCAAGAGGACTTGGAATTGTTATATCTCCATTTGATAGTTAAGGAAACTACAGGTCAGGGACATGGATGTGCTCCCTGAAGTTAAGAGTTGAGAATGTGAGGGGAGGAACAAGACATCTGCATCTATGTAGGCTCCTTCCCCCACCCCAGAGACATGGGGATAAAATATCATGTTCTCAGATTTGTAGGCAGATTTATTTTCCCTTTTGGTCCACCAGCTCACAAAAAAACGGACATAGAGACTTGTTAATTATGAAAGTTTGGCCTATAGCTTAGGCTTGTCCCACTGGCTCTAATAACGTAAATTAATCCATTTATATTCAGCTATGTGTTGCCAGGTGACTTGTGGCTTTTAGTTCTCCTCCTGCATGTTTTGCTCCCTCTATCTGGCTTTTGACTCCACCTTTCTCCTTCCCAGAGCTCCCTCTGCTCAGAAGTTCCACCAATACCTCCTGCCTAGCTATGGACCATTTAACTTTTTATAATACCAATCACAGTGATGCATCTTTCACACAATGTAAAGAAAAATTCCACAACACAGATGCTTCTGGAAATAACCAGAGATTTTCAACTAACAAATCTGTTTTTCTGTGAAATTTATTTAGGTGACCTAAGACAGACCTATCAAATACTCTGTGTTGTTTGAGTAAGTATGTATTTTTTAAAAGTTTTGCCTCCATGATCAAAGCCCTAAGTTCAATCACCAATATTACCAAAACTGACAATTATAAATGAAAAGCTTGATCCAAACTCACCCTGACAAATGTATAGTTTCTCTACTAAAGACAATCCTCCAATGCCCTGAAGATTTGTGTCTCTTATCTGGACATTGTTCCAACTCTAACCCCATAGAGTCAAGGAAGATGTCACCAAAGGTCATACTCTTTCACTTCAGATACCTATGGCAAGCAGTGGGTTCTCAGATCCTGCCTGATTTCTGTCTGGTGGCTCTAATTCAAGGGTTCTTTTCCCACTTCCAGTTCCAGTCATTAGCTTTAGTGCCCCATAAAGCTTAGGAAAACACCTTACATGACATTACCAGTTATTACAAATTATATAGATGAATAGCCAGAGGAAGAGGTACAGATGTCAAGGTTTGAAAGGGTCCTGAGCACAAAAACACTGTCCCTTGAGTTATACCAACTCAAGAACTCCAGATTCCTTTATTTAGACCTTTTGTAGGGGTTTCCATTACACCGACATTATTGATTAAGTGTGTAGCTACATATGGTTACTCAACCTCTAGCTCTTCTTCCCTAAGGCTAGAAGGTAAGTCCAAAATGTCTAGCCTCTTATTACAGGATAGTTCCTTCAAGCCCATCTCTCCTTTGTCATCTCATTGTCCATAAACTCTGCTTTGGTTGAAAAGGTTTATTACCAATCACTAATGTTCTTGTCACCTTGCCATGTAGGATATTAAAAGGCTTTTAGAAGCTTTGTGACAGGATCCAAGGACAGAAACCAAGTTATCTCTTACTATGTCATATTTTAATTTTGGTTTGGTTTTTGTTTTGCAATTGTAAGCCAAATCATTTCAGTAACTGATATAAACTTGGATCCTATGTTACAGGTATTGCTTTCCTGTGTTTGACCAAATGCCAGGCTGCTAGGAAATGACTTGAGAGAAAATGGGCTCATTTGGACTTCCTGTTTAAGAACAGAGACTGTCAATCAAGATGCATAAAGCCTGACAAGAGCATGAGGTGACTGTATCGTGTCCCTGTCTGTGGTTAGGAAGCAAAGAGCAGCTAGCACATGGATCTCTGCTATGAAACCTCAGATCCCACTCGCCTCTTTTCTTCAGCTCCACAATTTTGCAAGATATAGCCACCACCCAGGAGTCATATATTCAGTCACAGGAGCTAATAAAAGACATTTTAAAATCACTTATATCTAGGGGTACAGGAAGATAACCCCAAAAGCAAAAAGGATGTGACAGTTATGAATCAGGGAAATCAAGGTGTTCTGAATGAAAAGAAAGTTTAAACTGAACCTCCAGCTACACACACACACACACACACACACACACACACACACACACACACCCCTCTCAGACACCTTCACACACTGGCACTCTCACACACATGCACACATGTGTACAAACAGATATGTACATATGCATGCACACTCACATATGCACACACATGCATGCACCTGTATACATACACATGTATAGTCATATTGCTTTTAAGCAACTGAAGTCTATCCTATGTTCTATCATTCCCATTTGAATGTGTGATCCAGTGTCTTGGCATCAGGGGTGGTCTGTGGCAATCACAAAATGAAAAAAGAGGAAAAACAAAGAACAACACTATGTCTTTGGGAGCAGCTATTGCTCACCACAGAACGGTGCCATAATGAAATTGCAAAACTAGACATGTAGTTGCACACATGCATCTGTCAAAATGTGCTGGTGGCTTCTCCAGGGAACGTTGCCGGAGCATTCTCCTCCAGCTTTTCTCAGTTTGTTGTAAAACAGCTCAAAAGAAACTGACTGCAGCTGTCATGAAAATATAGAATTCCCGGGCGAGGTGGGACTTTCATTATGTTGTCTGGTTCAATGCATATGATGGACATGAAGGTCCATTAATATGACGGTAAGAGAAGTAAAGCCACTGAGTGGCTGCTGCTGGGTTTTAACTGACTACCCTTCCAACCTCACCCAAAGTCATTTATAGCTCAGGATAGGCAGCTAAACCATGTCATTTCTTCATTCCTATGTAACCCAATTGGTCATCTAAGCAGATGAGCCAGGATATCACAGGAGATCCTGATGCTCTTTTTTCTATGAGTCCATTTCATTCACTTCTATATTGCTAGTGTACAGTCAGTTATTCATGCACACAGAAATAATCTCTGCCTGAAGAAATGAAGAGAACTTTCTAGTGGGCTTCCATAGAAAGTATTTCAGAAAAGAAAAATGCAACCTACTTTTAGCTATACAGGTTGCATGTGTCCTTCAACTTCTACCTGGGGTGTCTGGCCTCTGGGAAGGGGGCTGCCACAAATACCAGTTGTAGCTTAGGTGTCAATCATATCACTCCCAGACGGCTACTACTTATGCCTTTGCTCTGCTTCTTCAGAATGAAATTAGAGTTACGATTAGAAGAAACTGGAAACCTATTCTCTCTGCCCTGTGGTGTAGGAGCCTGCATGAGCTTCGTCTTGAGCTAATTTATAGACTAATATTCTTCAGCTGCACTGGTATTGTTCTCTTTCCACAGTTAAAGAAACCTCTTGGCAGCTGAGAAATATTAGTTGCAAACACTAGGGACACGTTTTGCTGCGTAAACTTCAATGTGTTTTCTTTAATGCCCCTGGAAACAGAGAGGTTCTTGTTGGAAAAGTCAAGTCTAGCCTTGAAGTTTTCTTTACTCATGTTCCCCGATCCCTGTGTGTGGCCCCTCACTGTCATATCCTCCCCCACTACCCTAGTTTCCTAGGTACCTTAATACAATCTTGATTTTGAGACCCTGGGTTACAGAGATGCCTATTGGAGAATTGGCAAATTCTAATGTTAAGCAGCTAATTGGACCTCTTGCTGCTGGGTACACGGTGCAGAACCCAGCCTCTTCCCGGAAACCTGGGAGAAAGACAGACTCCATGTACCTCCACACCAAAGCTAGCAAATTAGAAGGTTTATTTTTAAGGAGATCCCCTGGTGATCCTGTGCCTGTGAAAACTGAGAAGCCTTCTAGGAGCTGGATTCTGCCTGAAAATTTAGTAACGAAGGCCACATTTATTTCTCTCCCATGAGCCTCTTGGGTAATGACTGCCAGGTTCCTTTGCCTTTTCTAATACAGAGCTTTAGGCAAAAAAACACCCTTGATAGGGAGATTTCAAGGGATGTCAGATACCCCAGGGCTGCCCAAGGATTCCATGCTTTAAAGCAAATTCTCAAAGCATTGCTGCAAAAAAAAAGACAGCCTTCAGGCATCCCAGACTGTGGCTCCAGGAGAGTGAACAGCTTGCCTCAGGAAAGGCCACAGAATAAAGGATCTGGGAGACTGAGTGAAGGTTGACTATGTAACATTCTGCAGCTGTGCTGATTTTCTTGTTTAGTTACACACACACACACACACACACACACACACACACACACACCATGAATGCTCGATATGAATATCAAATGGCAAAAGTCTAAAGTAGTCAGGTTGATTGGCAATACTAAGTTCCCAGGCTGGACTCTCCTGTCAGATAAGAAATTCACACAATTCTTCATTCGGTCAGTTATCAGCCAAGTTAGCAAGGCTGTTTCCTTTGTAACATGGCTGTTTTCTGTGACTTTGTGGAAATCCTAACATTCAGCCTTCTGAACAGAGTGGCACGGGTCATCTATATCAGCTGCACCAGAACTCAACACAGAGTTTGAGTTCTTTTTAAGTAAGAGTTAGACAACTTCTCTTATTTCTTAGCATTTACCTTCTCTGGATCCTCATTTCTTTATAAAATAGAGATAATAAAAGCCTGCTATTGAGATTTATTTACCTTCTGAGAGTCTCTAAAAACCTGTGTTGTTTTTCATACTGTTGACAGTAGTGGTAATGGAACCCAGAGCCTGGCACATGCTAGGCCTATGCTGACTTCTGTCCTTAAACCTATACCTCTAGTCCTCCACAAATGTTACATTTTTAGGGTTGTTTTTTTCCTTCAAATGTTCCCAGACTTTCAGCTCATGTCCCTCTTGTGATCTACTACTGGCAATATTAAGTTGAGATCGATGGCTCATACCTGTGGTCCTTCCCAGACACTGCCTGGCTTCCACTCTTTATCTTCCATCTCCCAGCCAGGCTTCTGTAACACAACTCCATCTCTGCCCACACAGTTACTGACAGTATAGTTTGCAAATGAGATCCTTTGGGATACAAGATCAGATATTTCCCTGAAGTCTAGACACATTCCAGTGAGCCTATTCCATCCATCATTTATGCATGGGTCTGTCACTTAGTCACCCCTGGTCTTTATGATAAAAGCCGGTTCCTATCCTGCTTTAGATGGAATAGATTAACAAATTGGAGACGTTTCTTACATCAGCATCATGCTTTACATTTTGTACTGGTCTGTCACGGGCAAGATCTCATTTTGACTTTCATGAAAACCCTGAGAAATCTACACGGTAGGATATTGAACTCATTATGCAAACCTCAAAACAACTCACCCTGATGTCACCAGCTATCAAGAGGTAGATACAGATCAGTATAAACCTTCACGCTCTGACCACCATCCCAGAATGCCTTACAACACAAAGGCCAGAGACAAGTACAAGCCAAATACAGGATGTAAGTGAGGACCCTGCCTTCTTCAAATACACACACACATATGCATGTACTCCACTCTCCAAAATATATATGACTTAAAATCCCCACAAATATATGCATATAACCCTACCTTCTCAGGCTCCCAAAGCACGACTTTTATGCACACCACACACACACACACACACACACACACACACACACACACACACGGAGCAGGGAGGTATCTTTGGATCATGGATGTCTTGGAGACAAGGCTGTAGGCAAAGCTGACCTCAAACTCACTGAGATCTGTCTGCCTCTGCCACCTGAGTGCTAGGATTACAGGCCTGCACCAGCCAGGGCTGGCCCATGCTTATCCCACTTTTAGCATTCCTTATTACATACACATTGCTTAGTCAGCTTGTGCTGCTATGACAAAATATTTGAACACAGACCTGGGCATAAATGATGGCCAAAAACAGACATTTGTTTCTCTTACACTTTGGAGGTTTAGAAGTCCAAGATGAAGTCAGTGGGGATAAGAGCTGTTTTCTGCTTCCTAGTGATGCCTTAGGTAGCTGCCATATTCTCTCCCATGGCAAAAAGACAGAAGGGCAAGCACTGTTTAGCTGGGCACTATAAGAAACCTCTTTATAAGGACCTGAATCCTACTCACCGGGGAGAAGTCTGCACCATCTAAGCACTCCATAAGGGGTCTCCTATAATATTATTACATTGGTAACACTTAAGTTTTAAAAGATATAGTTCCTTAACTTCTAAATTATTTTCTTCCTCCCTTTTCTCTTTCTCCTCCTCCTCTCCCTCCTCTTCCTCTTTCATATCCCTAGTCAAAGAACTCTTTCTGCTACTGGTTTCCAGCAAGAAGGTAACATAGCTTCTCATCTTCTTCTTCAGACTGTCTGACACCATGCTCCCCTGTGAGCTCTGAAAGTCTCATGATGAACTTAAGTAAACAGCACAAAAGCAATATGGTAGGAAACAGGTCATCACGTTGACAAAATACCTGACATAAGTTAAGAGAAAGAAAGGATCTCTTTGGACTCCACAGTTTAAGTGGATGGTCATCTGGCTGGTTTCTTCCAGCTAGAGAATCATAGTGAAGAGCTTGGAGCTGAACATACTTACCTTGGAAAGCAGGAAAGAGAAAAAAGGCAGCTTGGGACAAGATTCATTGTATTTTATCACAGCAACAAAAATGTCACTGATACACAGGGCTACCTTACTTCCAAACCATAACAATAGATGAAGGGTGTCTTAGTTCTGACTGGCTTAACTAGAGGTTGATAAGTAGCACAGACAACAGAAATTACCCATTATGCATCTGAAATTTGAAGTCATGTCAGGATCCAGCAGGTTTGGATGCTAATGAGGACTCTCCTCCTGGCTTCCTCATAGGGCTCAGTATGCCTTTTCTTATAAGGCCATTAATCCTAACCTGAACTCTCTGCCCTTAGGGCCTGATTACATCCCAAAGCCCCATCACCACATATGGTCACATTAGGGACTAGGGTTTCAGCATATGACTTGGGGGAGGGGAACATAATGCCCCATTTAGAAAATCTATCTAAATCCAATGCTGTCTATGGTAAAATTCACCCTTAGCTTTAAACTCCACTTCAGTCCTTAGGGAAGGCAGCTGCCCATCTAGACATCACAGCATGGTGACAAAGAGTAGGAACCCTGGATTACACAGACTAGAACTTTGACTTCAGTAGAGGGACTCAGGAGCAGTTGCTTTGTCTCTTCATGGCTTAAACTCTTGTATGTTAAGTGAGGGGAAGTAATACTACTTAGCTTTTGAGTTTAGAAGAACTAAGTGAATTAATTCTTATATAGCACTTACATTCATTAGTATTAATTTTTTTATAATTAGTCATGATTTCCCATTTTGTTTTTATAATTGGACATATTGTAAGAGCAGCAAAAAAGAAAGAAAAGAAAAACAACAAAAAGCCATTAAGGGAAAACTCCTGGTCAGAGACTAGATTCTCTGGCCTGCCTGTAAAGCAAGCCTTCAGTCCAGCAGTCACCTGACCTTCAGTCACCTGACCAAGGAGCTACCAATGATATAGAAGGAAGTGCCCTAAGAAGGTGGCCCACTGTAAGTCAGTGTCCTCAACATTCCTAATAATGTCAGTCTTTGATACAGTTTCTGATGTTGTAGTAAACCCCATACCATAAAATTATTTTCATTGCTACTTCATAATCATAGCTGTGATTTTGCTACTGTTATGAAATGTAATGTAAATATCTGTGTCTTCTAGTGGCCTTAGGTGATCCCTATGAAAAGGCCTTTCAATTCCCAATGGGGTCATGATGCACAGGTTGAGAGCCATTGCCTTAAGCCATGCTAAAGAGAGAGGCACAATGCTGTACTTTTCCTACCCAGAACTCCTACCCCCACTATAGTATCTATAAGTTCCATGAGGTCACCATGAACATCATTGTGCCTGAACATCTTTCTGCATTCAGAAGACATTTTTTATTTTCTTTTCCTTTTTTACTGTCTCACCTGATGCTGGCCAGAACCTGTGTTTTGATACTTTGGGCTTCTTTATCCTTTCTCTAAAGCCTCACACCTCCATGCCAGTTGGCTGTCTGCTGCCACTGGCAAACCTCCATGATGGTCACTCAAGCACCATGGCTTTTCTTTCCTCCTCTCCTCCATTCTCCTTCTCTGGGAAGGTACTGAGACCTACAATTTCCATAGCCTAGGGTTTTCCTCTAGCAAAACAAATTGTTCCCAAATTTCTCTGTTGGTTTTTAAATTATTTTATTAATAAGATGGAAAACCCCAAGGGGGCACCTTGATATCTCTCTCTGTATCATTTGGCAACCATTAAGGGGTCCCTCGAAATTCCAGTATCAACATTAACATGGGGGTGGGTGGGGAAGATGGGGAAAGTGATGTAATTACATTTTAATTTAAATCTAACAGTTATCAAAGGTGAGATATAAATAATAAATGAATATATGAGAAAAGTTGGAGGTGGTACATGCCTTTAATTCCAACACTCAAGAGGCAGAAGCAGGAGGATCTGTGTGAGTTCAAGGCTAGCCTGGTCTATAACAGTGAGTTTCAGGAACAGGCAGGCTCCGCAACTACACAGAGAAACCCTGTCTCAAAAAGAAAAAAAAAGAAAAAGAAAAAGAAAAAAAATAAATACATAGATAAATAAACAAATAAATGGGAAAAAATGTTTTATATCCTAAGCCACCAGGGGAATGCAAAATAAGAGTGCATTGAGAGCACATCTTAGAATGGCCTCCATTAAAAAGAAAAATCAGTAACAAATGGTGAAGGGTCACATTCATTTAAATATTACTGATGAGAATGTAAATTAGTCTAGCTGTTATGGAAATCAATATGGAGGTTCTGCAAAGCACTAATATCAGAAATTATAATTTGACCCAGCTACACCACTTGTCTTTTTAAGGTTACTATTGCTATGATGAAACACCCTGACTGAAAAGAAGTATGGGAGGAAAGGGTTTATTTTACTGGCAGTGTCATATAATAGTTCACCATCAAAGCACTGACAGTAGGAACTCACACAGGACAGGAACCTGGAGGCAGGAGCAGATGCAGAGGCCATGGAGTAGTGCTGCTTACTGGCTTACTCCCCATGGCTTGCTCAGTCTGCTTTCTTTTTTCTTTCTTTTTTTTCCATTAAATATTACTAGCTTTATTATTGTTGCTACAACAAACACTATATGTAAAGGCGACTTAGGAAAGAAAGAGTTTGCTTATTTTTATAGGTCATAGTCCATCATCGAGCAAAGTCAGGTCAGGAACACTAGCAGGGCAGATCGCCAAGCCTGCTTTCTTATAGAATGCAGGATCACCAGCCTATGGGTGGCACCACCCACAATGAGCTAAGCTTTCCCCTATAAATCATTAAATAAGAAAATTACTCACAGGCTCTCCTATAGCCTGATCTTCAGGGATCCAAGACAATTTCATAATTGAGGATCCCTCCACTCAAATGACTTTAGCTTGTGTCAGTTTGCCATAAAACTACCCAGCATACACTCTTGGGTGTATGCCTGCGAGGATGCTCAGTCCACCTTAGAGATACAAACACATTCATGTTTCTTATATTATTCACAATAGTCAAGCCACAGAATCTGCCTGAGTGTCCATGAGCATAAGAAGAAGTGAAGTTGTGGATATGTGCACTGTAGAGACTTCTCCAGCCATTCAGAAGGAAAAAAATGACGGAAAAGAGGTAACTGAGGATTATCCAGCTAAGTGAAGTAAGCCACCCTCAGAAAGGTAAATATTGTTTTTTTTTTCTTCTCTCATTTGTGGAGAAGTTGTGGAGATTTACATAGATGGGTAAAAGAATATAGCTACAGATACAGATTTATATGACAGATGAAAGCAAAGGGAGATGAAGAACCGAAGAAACAGGGTGGATCTAGTCAAAATAGAAGTTATACCTGAAAGGTTATCAGCATGAGACTTACCACTATGTACAAAAAATATATACCAGTAAAAACTAAGATAGAAAACAAGGGAGCAGGGCAGAAAATGGAAACATTACACATTGCACATAGAATTACCCTTCTTTACACACACACACTCACACACACATTTATTCAGGATTTATTCTACATGGCATTATTCTGGGCTCTAGAATTCCACAGCCTAATGCAGGGTATGGTTATATAAGCTTACATTTAAATTAATTAAAATTAAGTAAGGTAAAAATAAATCAGTCCTTCAGGTGCACTGGCCACATTTCAAGTATAGACTCACTACATGAGGATAATAACTACCATACTGGGCAGTTGAAACAGAGAGAAAATCCTTAATGCAGAAAGTTAGGCTTGCCAAGCATGCCCAAGCTGCAACCACTGAACAGCTTGGGATCAGAAACACCCTGGACTGACTCTTTGGACCCCACTCCACCTAGAGGAACACCTGACTCACTCTTGAGGGAGGGGGGACAAAACTGGATCTGCCAGGAGTGGAGACTGATACAAGCATTATTGGGTCAGTGGGACCATGGGACTGTCTGCTGCCTGCCCAGGGAGGGGATGGGGAGTTGTGGAGAAAAAAAAATGACCTGATGTGGCAGGAGGGGGAAGGGACCTTGAATAATGATATACAGGAATAGAAAGTGTGACTTCTTTGTTCATAATAATAATAATTTAAAAAGTATACAGAAAAAAAAGAAAGTTAGGCTTGCAGAGCTGTACTGCAAACACAGATAACTGCATGCATTTCTACAAGAAAGCAAGGTATTAAATAAATCCATGATTATGAATAATTTTAGGAATAAGCACATTTATTCAGTTATTGGATTATACACTACCAAATTAATTTTACAACTGATTTTAAGAACTGAAATATAACCAACTGCTGTGCCTATAACAAAAGTGAATTGTTGATCTTAGGAAGTCTAGAAAAATCAGTAATAATAAAAAAAATGTAAGTATATAATTTCATTGAACAAAAGATCTATACATATATATAATTTGACTTTTTCACTGCAATATGTAGCTGAAACATGTACCATGTAAGTCCTATTATTTTTAACATCTATATAATAGCATAATTTGTGAATGGTTCCCATTTTATTACTACATTATTAGAATTTAAGTTGTTTTTAACATTTTTATTCTGACTAAATGTACATTTATATTTTTAATTTTTGACATTTTGATTTCTTCCTGACACATTTATGAAAATATCATCTCAAGAACAAGGTTGTTGATATGTTTTAAATCTTAATTTATATTAAGAAATGAATTTTAATATTGAAATATATATTTATTTCTGGAAACCATATATATTTTAGCTGTTATTAATGAAAATATCTGTTATATGTAGTTTCTGGCCTGACATTTCTGGTCTAGCCTGAAGGTTTGGACCCACAGTCCCACAGAAACACACAGACACTTATATTAATTACACTCTGCTTGCTGATTGACCTAGGGCCCAGGCATATAATTTGCTAACTCTTTACCCTTAAACTAACCCATGATTCTTATCTTGTTCAACCAGGTGGCTCGGTACTTTTCTTAGCAGCATTTCAGCTTCTTTCCTCTGCATCTCCTGGCATCTCTGCTCTGGTCTGCTTGTTCCCAGAGTTTTCTTAGTCTGTTAGCCCTGCCCATACTTCCTGTCTGCCTTCAGCCAATCAGCATTTTTATTAAACTAGTAGGCAGGACCATTATTTCTAATGTAATACATAATCCCACTACAAATATTTTATTTATAATTGTACTTTCATTAACAGTGAGGATAGACAGGATTTCATATATTTTGTCAACAATTTTGCATTCTCTGTTTCATTTCAGTGCTAATTTTTCAGCTGACACATTAATGAGCCCTTTTTACTTTAAAAATATTTATTATTTACCTCTACTATTTATTGAATATCTTAACCATAGTTTTGTTTATTTTTATATGCAAAGGCTTTGACATTTTTATGTGGCTAATTCTTTAAGTTGTTTTGAGGTTTTAAGACTAGTGTTTATGAAAATGCCAAAGATATTGATGCTCCATAAATATATAAAAGTTAGCAGGAAAATAAACTATCTTAAAATTCATTTGGAACCACAAAAAAACCTCAGATAGCCAAAAACAAAAACAAAAAAAAAACCTGAATAAGAACAATGCTGGAGGGATTATCATTCCAAACCTTAAGATATTATTACAGAGCCATACTGATAAAAACAATATGGTACTGGCACAAAAACAGGAATGTAGACTACTGTAACAAACCCAAAGACCCATAACATGAGTATATGTATCTTCAGCCATTTAATACTTCACAATAGGACAAGACTCATGAAATTTGCAGGAAAATAGAAGGAACTAAAAATTATCATCCTGTGTGAGTTAGCCCAGACTCAGAAAGACAAATATGATATGTACTCACTCATAAGTGGATACTAGATGTTAAAGCAAAGGATAACCAGACTACATACAATCCACAGCTCCAGAGAAGCTAGCTAACAAGGAGGACCCTAAGAGGGATGTATGGATCACCTTGAGAAAGGGAAATAGATGAGATCTCCCGAGTAAACTGGGGCAATGGGGGAGGGGATAGGAATGAGAACATATGAGAACCGGATGGTCAGGCTAGGGTAGGGATAGAGAGGGAGAGCAATGAAAGAGATCTTGATAAAGGGAGGCATTATGGGGTTAGGAAGAAACCTGGAGTTAAGGAAGCTTTAGACTACTAGCAATAGTGGAGAGGGTGCCTAAACCAACCTGCTCCAGATTTGTGAATAGCCTGTCATAGAGCCTTCATCCAGTAATTGATGGAAGCAGATGAAAAGATCCACAGTAGAGAACCAAGCTGGGCTCCAGGAGTCCAGTCAAAGAGAGGAAAAGGGATTATTTGAGCAAGGAGATCAAGATCATGAAAGGGAAATCTACAGAGACAGCTGAACCAAGCCTGTGGGAACTCACAAACTTTACAACAACTTTTCTTCTGTGAGTAGCTATTTTTTCTTAATAATTTCATGAGATTTATTTGTCTTAAATTTCACAACTTTAGTTGCTATACTTAGGCCTGTATTTCTCTGAATTCACCCTATATAGGAGTCTTCTTTCTATTCCACATATATATATATCAATTTTTAAAGTATAAAATGTGTTCTCCATTTAAAAAATTATATGTAGCTGGGTATAGGGTGGCATGCCTATCATATCAGAACTTGTGAATCTGAAGCAAAAAAAATTTCTGGGATTCTAAGGTAAGTCTGGGCTTCATAGTGAGTTACAGGCTAGCCAAAATCTATATAAAAAGGTTGTGTTTCAAGGAAGGAAGGAAAGGAGGGAGGGAAGGAGAGGATGATATGTGTTATCATCTCCATGGGTGCTTTTCTATATAAACTGGTTTATTTCACTTATTAAATTAGGCATTAAAATATATCTCATTAAAATAGAGAGATATTCCTCATCCCTTTGTTCCAGATGCATAGTAGTCTATATACGTGTATTATTGTTTGTATTTAACAAAGTGAATAATGGCCCTATCCATGTAAGGTTTTCCTTCCTCCTCTTACTCCCTCTCCCTCCCTTCCTCTGTTCCTCCTTCCTTCTTTCTTTTATTGTTGTTATCCAGCTATGGACTAGATTGCTCACTCAAAGGCTCCAACCATCCATTTCTCAGGGACCTTTGAAGACAAGTGAATATCATCATGTCCATTTCCTCAGAGTCAAAAGCTCAGAACAATCCTGATGGGTTATTCAGACCAAGATGACTGACAGTGGTTTGGGGATAGGTTATCTGAGGCCATCTATGGTCTAGCTTTAGATGGAAATGATCAAGATATGAAAATTCTAATTCATGTAGGAGGCATCAAATAGTTACATTAAACTCTTAAGGACAAAAGTAAAACATGCTACTCTCACACATATCAAACATGATGCTTATTATGATCGCTATTAACTTGTGTATTGTAAGGACTGAACCCAGCCCAGGTCTCACATGAGATAAGCGTATACTCTTCTATTGAGCAATGGAAGCATATACACAAGTATAAGTGCTCACAGAGGCCAGGAGATGTCAGAGACCCCAGAGCTATGTGATGTTGGTATTGGACTCTGGTCTTCTACAAAATCAGTATGTGCTTTAATCTGCTTAGTCATCTCTCCAACCTCAAGCCCTGGGTTTTTATCTTGACCAGGCACAAGCCTTAACACTGTAGTGCTTCATCTAAAATAAAACAATGACTGCTACCATTATTAGTACTGTAATTAACTTAAAGGTTCTTGACATCACTAAGCTTTGGTTCTATACAAAGTATTTTCATCTCCTATAGTTTCATTGCAAACCTTTCATAAGAGTGGTTATTACAGCCTTGCATATTTTAGGAAACTGAGACAAAAATATATCAGGCAAAGCCTGCAATTCCCAGGTACTCTGACTCCTGTGAAGTCTGTAACTAAGTGTTATGCCTTGGCACAGGGCAAGCAAAACCTACATTTCCATCTCTGAACCTAAAGAATAGTTACTGAACCTCAATTATAGTTAAAACAAGACAGAGTCCATAGAAATCAGCTGTACATTACCAGGTTGTATTTCCTCTGTGATTTTATCCCTTCTCTACAATTCCCAGACCTTTGACTGGCATCTCACATATCTTGTATGTATATCCAGTTGGTCTTAGTTTTTGCTAGAATTTTTTTCTATCTCCAATTAACATAGCTTTACTTCTATAAATCACTCTTAGTGTTAAATTTGAGAACCCCCCTTTCTTAATTCTTTTTGCTTATTTCTTCTCCAGCTGTCAACATTTTCTCTGTGGGACTGTCATTGCTAGACTGTGATAATGAGCACATATCGGGCTGTGTTTACTCTTGCCTATTAACTTTTAAGACATTGTGTGAGGTTTTCAGGTTCAGGTTAATAGTCCCAGCAACCTTCTTTCTTCTATCTTTTCTTCTGGAAATGGCTTAAGCTTCCAGTGTTTCTGCAGGGCTGAAGGTTGATATTCAGGGCTTTATTTTCCTATTATGGGTACAAATTTTTTTTTGAGTGACCTTGCAATTTACATTAACATGGCTATTACAAAATAAATCCTGTAAAAACTATTTGGTTAGCATATTTGCACTGTAAAAATACTGCATAGGATCTTAGGCAAAAGACTAGATTGACATATTCTTCATAACTATTGACAGTGACAGAATTCTAAGGATGTTCCAACTGTTGATGCTTGGATAGAAGCATAGCCGGCCTGAATTTGCAGTTCCCCTGGCCATTCTTTCTTTTATTCAGTTTGGAGAAATGAGAAATGTTGAGAAAGGCCCATAAATCAATATTTACAAAACACTTGAAGAATTCTAATGCTAAGAAAGCCACTGCAATCAATAACTGGAATAGAATTGCTAAAGATAAAATTAATGTTATTGAACAGCTTGATACAATTTTTCCAATAAGTATATTAAGCACTGAAGGAGACAAACAAAGGCATATCTGCCATTATAAAGGGAATAGAATAATCCTGAAGCCATATGAAGAATAAGCAAGCAACAGAAAAAGAATAAACCAATTTTAATAATCGGTTATATAACTTGAACATCATAGTGAAATCCTAAAACTGCAAAAGATGAGGTAAGTCCTAACCTGGATCACACAAAAGAGATATTTAGAAAACTGGAAAAGAGTACTGGGGTGCCTTCTCAAACAGAAGAGTGGTGACAAAACAGAACATTTATTTACTTGATAGAAATTGCAGAATTTGATTGTAGGATGGGTGGTAGTAGGTCACATTTACTGGGGGTATTCCAACAGTGATAAACACATAAACATAGTTAATTATTTTGTGGAAATATGTGAGGGATGTGCATTCATGTAGGTGTGCAGGTCTAGGTACACATCTGTGCAGATGCATGGAGAAGCCACAGATCAACCTTGGGTGTTGTTTTTCATCAGCTATGCAACTTCATTTTTTGAAGCAGAGTCTCTCACTGGGTCCTGAGTCTTACTGACTAGGCTAGACTGGCTGGATATTGTACCCAGAAATCTGCCTATTTCTGCCCACCATTTGCACTGGGATTGCAAGCAGACACACCCAGGCATGACTTATTACATGGGCATTGAACTGCCTCTTCAGCCATCAAACCTAAAATTTGGGTCTCAAATATCAAGAATCCAGTAGGAAGCTGGGTATGGTGGCATAAACCTATAATCTCAACAGTGTTCTGGAGGCTTATTTGATGGGATGGGCTGGAAAGTTCAAGTGTAGCCTGGGCAACAAAGTAAGAGTCTGCTTTACAAAACAAAAATAAAACACAATCAAGTACTAACTAAAGACAAAGATAAAATAAAAATAAGTCCATATACATGATGTAATGGTTTGAATGTGAAATACTCTAGCAGACTGCTGTGTGTGAACACATGATCCCCAGCTGATGGTGCTGTTTGGAAAGCATGTGATGCTTTTACTGGAAGAAAGTGTAGGATGCAGTTCTCTGGGAAGGAAGGAGGTGGGATTTGAGGAAATGATCACCTGATCCCACCTCTTGTCCTATTCTTGTGGATGCAATGTGATCACTTGACCTCCTGTCCTTGTCACCATACCTTCTTTGTCTTCTGCCACATCCTCTCCACAACAGTGGGATCTACTCTGCTGGAACTGTACGCCAAAATAAACCCTTTTCCCTAAACTGCTTTGGCAAAGTTATTTTATCAAACCACAGGAATGGAAACTAGCACACCTGGTCACAGAGTTAAAGAAGATGCTACTGACAAAGAGAAATCAGGCAGGCAGGCAGGCAGGCAGGCAGACAGACTGGCAGACAGGCTGGCAGCAGACTTTTCCACCGAAGGCCAGTCAAGCACTATGTGAAATGACAATCCAGAATGTTATGTCCTATCAAAACTAAAAGGGGCTCAGGGAGATGGCTCGGTAGGTAAAGAGCTCACTCCACAAGCAAAAGAACATGAATCTGAATCCCTAGCATGTACATAAAGGGGCAAGGGTAGTGACTTGAGCTGAATTGGTGAGCTCCAAGAGGAAGGCAATAGAGAAAGACATCCAGTGTTGACCCCTCTGGTCTACACACACACACAGAGTCACACAACTTGAAAAGTATGCATTAATATTTACTGACAGAATTTAAAAATGTTTTAAGAAGACACCATTTCTAAGTGCATGGTGCACTTGTATGGTGACAGAGTGCCATGTGCTTGGCATAGGAACACTATGGCACCGTGAGTCCTTGATATTAGAGAAAGCCTCTCTCAACCACCCCATTCACTTTCCTTCCCATGTTCCCAGTTTTCTATTTCTCTTTCTTAGGACAGAGTTTTATTGTTGAGATTCTGTGCACATATTAGAAGAGAGATATTTTCTGCCGAGTATGCTTACTGCATGTCCTTTTCAACTTTCTGCTTTTTCCTACAGATACATGAGAGGTACATTGTAAGAAGAGATATTTCATAGCAAAATTTTCTTTCAACTATTACTGGCTATAGGCTAAGAAATTGAAAATTTTAAAGCTAATTTTAAAATGAAATGGAGAGCTTAAACACTGTCTCCCCATTGTTTCATCACTGGCAAAGTGACTTGCCAATTAAGAAATGAAGCAGAGTGACTGGACTTCCAGAATACAAATGTAGAGAAAGCAGAAGGAAAGGACCTTAAAAACAACTTTATGATGATAATAAAAGCCTTAAAAGAGGAAATTAAAAACTCCCTTAAAGAAATAGAGGAAAAGACAAACAAAAAATTGAAAGAGATTAATAAATCCGTAAAAGAAAAAGAAATAGAACAAATGAAGGAAACATTTCAAGATTTAAAAATTGAAATAGAAGCAATAAAGAAGATATGAGCCAACTGGAACTACAGATGCAAGCATAAACAACAGAATGTAAGAGATGGAAGAGAGAATCTCTGGAGTAGAAGATTCAATTGTGGAAATACATATAACAGTCAAAGAAAACACTAAAAAGGTCATAACACAAAATGTCGAGAAAATATAAGACACCATGAAAAGACCAAATCTAAGAATAATAAGAATAGAAGAAAAAAAAGAAAACCAGCTCAAAAACACAGAAAATATATTCAACAAAATCATAGAAAGAAACTTTCCCAATCTAAAGAAGGAAATGCCTATAAACATAGAAGAAGCTTACAGAACGACAAATAGACTAGACCCTCCACAAAAGTCTGCTTGCAAAAAATAATCAAGCCACTAAACCCAAAAAATAAATAAACAAATAATATTAAGAGCTGAAAAGAAAAAAGACCAAGTAACTTAAAAAGGCAGATTCATCAGAATAATACCAGACTATTCAAAGGAAAAACTGAAAGCCAAAAGTCCTGGTCAGATATTGTACTGTCACTAAGAGACCATGGTTGCCAGTCCAGACTAATATACCCATCAAAACTATCAGATGTAGATTGAGTAAACAAGATATTTCATGACAAAACCAGATTTAAACAATACCTATCCACAAATTCAGACCTACAGAAAGCACTAAAGGAAAGCTCCAAACTAAGGAAGCTAGATATAACCATAAAGCCACAAGCAATAGATAATCCCACATTTAAAAAAAATAAGGGAAACACACACACACATTACCACCAAAAATAAAATACTTAATAATCACTGGTCATTAATATCCCTTAGTATCAATGGACTCAACTCACCTATAAAAAGACACAGACTAACACAATGGATATAAAAACAGAATCCATCCTTCTGCTGCATACAAGAGGCACACCTCAACTTCAAAGACAGACATTGGTTCAGAGTAAAAGGTTGGGAAAAGACTTTCCAATAAAATGCCCTTAAGAAACAAGCTGGTATAGCTATCCTAATATCTAACAAAATAAACTTCAAGCAAAAATCAATAAAAAACCCAGGATGGACATTACTTATTCATCTCAGGAAAAATCCATCAAGATGAAGTCTCAGTCCTGAACATTTATGCCCCCAACACAAGGGCACACACTTATGTAAAAGAAACATTACTAAGGCTTAAATATTACCCAATGGATAGATCTACCAGACAGAAACTTAACAGAGAAATAAAGGGATCTAACAGATCTAAAGCACCCCATGGAACTTTCTCTAAAATTGACCACATACTCAGCCATAAGCAAATATGAATAGATACAAAAATGGGAATAACCCCTTGTATCCTATCAGATTACCATGGGCTGATGTTAAGAGTTCAACAACAACACATGCCACAGAAAGCTTACAAAGTCATGGAAACTGAATATCTCAATTCAACTACCTCTGGGTCAAGGAAGAAGTAAAGAAAGAATTTAAAGACTTCCTAGCATTCGATGAAAATAAATTCACAAAATACCTACAGTTATAAGATATAATGAAAGCAGTGCTAAGAAAATTCATAGCACTAGAAGCCAACATAAAAAACTTGGGAGAAATCTCATACAAGAGACTTAACAGCATAGCTGAAAGCTCTAGAACAATTAGAAACAAATTCATCTAGAAAAATTAGACTGCTGGAAATAATCAAACACAAGGCTGAAATCAATAAAATTAAAACAAAGAGAACAATACAAAGAATCAATAAATCAAAGAGTTGGTTTATTGAGAAAGTCAATAAGATAGAAAAACTCTTATTTAAACTAACCAAAAGGCATACTTTTGGATCATACTTCAAAAACCTGTACTCAAGTAAACTGAAAAACCTAGAAGAAATAGACAGCTCTCCAGACAGGTACCACTTACCAAAATTAAATCAAGACCAGATAAATTATCTAAATAGATCTATAACCCCCAAAGAAATGAAAGTTGTTATTAAAAGTCTCCCAAACAAAAACAAGCATAGAGCCTAATGGTTTCAGCACAGAATTCTACCAGATTTTCAAAGAAGAATTAATACCAAAACTCCTTAAATTGTTCTACACAATAGAAACAGAAGGAATATTGCCAAACTCTTTTTATGAAGCTATAGTCAATTGATACCCAAGCCACACAAAGATGCAACAAAGAAAGAAAATTATAAACCAATCTCCCTTATGAACATTGATGCAAACATACTCAGTAAAATACTGGAAAACCAAATTCAAAACCATATCAAAAAAATCATTCACCATGATCAAATAGGCTTCATCCCAGAGACATAAGGATGGTTCAACATACAAAAAACTGTCAATGTCATCCATCATATAAACAACCTGAAAGAAAAAAAAAAGTATGATCATCTCATTAGATGCCAAAAAAACCTTTTAACAAAATCCAACACTTCTTCATGATAAAAGTTCTAGAGAGATCAGGAATACAGGAAAAATACCGAAACATAATAAAAGCAATATAACAAAAGCCATCAGCCAACATCAAACTAGACGGAAATATCTCTGGTTCTTGGATATGTAGGATCAACATAGTAAAAACAGTAATCTTACCAAAAGCAATCTACAGATTCAATAGAATCGCCATCAAAATCCCAACACAATTTCCCAAACCTCAAAAGAACAATATACAACTTCATATAAAATAACAACAACAAAAAAAGGATTACCAATATAATCCTGTTCAATAAGAGAACTTTGAACAGCATCACCATCCCTGACTTCAAGCTCTACTCTAGGGCTACAGTAATGAACATAGCTTGGTAGTGGCATAGAAACAGACATATGGATCAATAGAATTGAATTAAGACTCCAACATTAATTCTAGACACCTATGAACTCTTGATTTTTGACAGAGGCCAAAAATATACAATGGAAAAAAGAGATAGTATCTTTGACAAATGGTGCTGGCATAACTGGATAGTAAGATGTATAAAAATGAAAATATATCTATCACCCTGCACAAAACTCAAATCCAAGTGAGTCAAAGACCTAACATAAACACAGTTACACTGAGCCTGATAGAAAAAAATGGTGGGAAATACCCTTGAACACATTGGCACAGGAGACCACTTTCTAAATATAACACCAGTGTCACAGACACTGAGTGCAACAATTACTAAAAGTTTCAGACCTTCTAAAACTGAGGAGCTTCTGTAGAGCAAAGGACACAGTCAATAAGACAAAAGGACAGCCTACAAAATAGGCAAAGATCTTCACCAACCTTTCATCTGACAGAGGACTGATCTCTAAAATATATGGAGAACTCAAGAAACTACAAGCCAAAAAACCCAAAGAACTGAAATTGGAAAGTGGGGATTCAGAGCTAAATAGGGAATTCTCAACAGAACTCCAAATGGCTGAAAGACCCTTAAAGAACTGCTCACTATCCTTAGCCATCAGAGTCAAACAACTCAGCAAGTCAAAACAACTCAGAATACCATCTTACATCTGTCAGATGGCTAAGATCAAAAACACAGATGACAACCTACAACCTATGCTGGAATGTGGTAGAATGTTTTCTGTATGATGTAAATAAAGAACTGTTTGGCCCATGCACGGCACCGTAGAAGTGGGTGGAGAATCAGAGGCAGCCAGGTAGGAGAAGGAGGGTGGAGTTTGCCACTCTCGATCGTCCCCCAGAGAAGCAGCATGTAGGAATCCAGGTGAGCCACGGGCTGTGGGCCACGTGGTGGAAAGATTAATAAAAATGAGTTAAATTAAGATGAAAGAGCTAGCTAGTAATGTGCTTAAGACATGGGCCAAACAGTGTAAAGGATATAAGTGTGTGATTCATTTCTTTGGGGGACAAAAGCTGCAGCGTGCGAACCAGGTTCCAACCGCCACTACCGCCGCGGGCCACGCCTGGTACAAAACTTCCGGTCCCCAAACGGGCCAGGAAAAACATTCCACAACACTGGAAGGAATAGGGAGCAAGGGGAACACTCCTTCATTGCTGGTGAGAGGATAAACTTGTATAGTCACTTTGGAAGCAGTAAGGTGGTTCCTCAGAAAACTGGGAATCAATCTAGCCAATGATTTAGCAATACTACTATTGGGCATATATACAAGGGATATACATTCTTACCCCAAGGGTATTAGCTCAACTATGTTCATGCAGCATTATTAATAATAGTCAGAACCTGGAAACAACCTAGATGCCCTCAACTGAAGAATGGATTAAAAATCATGGTACATTTATACAATGGAGTATTACTCAGCAGGAAAAGCAAATGACATCCTGAAATATGTAGGCAAATAGATGGCTCTGGAGAGTATCATCTTGAGTGAAGTAACACAGACCCAGAAAGGCAGACATGGTATGTACTCACTCATATGTGGATTTCAGACATAGAGCAAAGGATAACCAGGCTACAATACACACACACACACACATACACACACACACACACACACACACACACACACAGCAGCAGCAGCAGCAGCAGCAACAACAGCAGCTAGGTAACAGGAGGAAGTTAAGATAGACATCCATAGATCCTCCTGGGAAGAAGAAATAGAGATCTCCTGAGAGAATTGTAATCATGTTCGAGGGCGGGGGTGGTAGGTAAGAAGAGAACATGAGAGAATGGAGTGGTAGAGGTGGGGAGAAACAGAGAGGGAGAGCAAAAAAGTGGACATCCTGATGGAGAGAGCCACTGTGGGATCAGAGAGAACCCTGATACTATGGAAACACCCAAGAACCCACAAGAAGGGCCTAGCTAGGACGCCAAGCAGAACTGAAAAGAGTGCCTAAACTGGCCTTTCCCTATTATCATATAAATAACCATCCTGACTGCCATTATAGAACCTTCATCCAGCAGCTGATGGAGGCAGATGCAGAGATCCATAGCTAAATACCAGGCTGAGCTACTGGTCTAGCTGAAGAGAGAAAAAAGAGATTGCATGATCAGAGGGACTGTGATCATGATGGGGAGATCCATGGAGCAGGCAGTCCAGTGCTGTTAGGAGCTCGAAGACTCTGAAATAACAGCTGATGATGCTCCAGCTTCATAAAAGGGACCTAGACCCCCTGAATGTAAATGGCAGTTGAAAGCCATGGGCAGTTTCTGGAGCCTCTTGCAATCGGACCAGAAATTGTCCTGGGTCCATGAGCTGGCTTCTGGAAGCCCATGCCTAGTGAGGAAAATCTCTTTCTCAGCCTTGATACTTGAGGGAAGAACTTGATCTTACCTCAATTGGATATGCCAAACCAAACTGAGTCACCTTGGGATTCCTTGCCTTCTCTGGGGAGTGAAGGTGAGGAAAGTGAGGGGAAAGGGGAGACATTGAAAGGACTGGGAGGGGGCTGGAGAGATGGCTCAGCGGTTAAGAGCACAGTCTGCTCTTCCAGAGGACCCGGTTCGAGTCCCAGCCCCCACATGGCTGCTAACAACTGTCTGTAGTTCCAGTTCCAGGCAAACACCAAGGCAAATAAATAAATAAAGTTTAAAAAAAATAAAAAATAAAAAATAAAAAAAAAGAAAGGACTGGGAAAAGGCACAGGAGAGGGAGCAGTAGTGGGTGTGGAAAAAAAATTTAAATATAAAAAGGAATATACTTTCTCTTTGTTAAAGATTATTTTTGCAATTGCCTTTTTTAACAGCTTTATAACAGAAATTGCAAGAGATAAGCTGCTTAGACCAGGCCTGGCACACAGTAAAAGATCAATAAATGGTAGACTCCATTTTCAATAGGCTTATAATTGAAATTTTAAAAAATTAAATTGAAAGTGAAAAGGGAAACCAATAAATGTCTATTTCAATTAGCACAGACCTATAAAAAAAAAAAAAAACCTAAATCGTATCCAGTGTTTTGGATGAGAAACAGAGGACATAAAGGAATTATTGGAATTTTTCATTAAGTGTTTAAGACATATAGACAATTCAAATCTAGCCTTTCTCACCCCCACCTCACAAGCCAAGAGAATATTCTAGCCACAATAAAACTTGGACCATGATCAGTGTAGTTTTCCTAGTGGAGTGCCTGATGTGTACATACTCACATAACCTTATCTGAAAGGCTCTTGGCAAAAATCTCTCACCACCTCAGACTAAGGGGCAGCAGATGCCTGGAATCAGTCCTTTCTCATTACCCCACCACCAGACTCTGTAACCTACCCCACTTCCCGTCTACAGACCACTGTCTGCTAGCTTGCTATTTGTAATGTTGGCAGTCAGTTCCAAGGATGTTCATCCCACACCTGCCAGTTCTGAACTGTCAGTATTTCCCACTGAACAGTTAGGCCTCCCTCAGTTTGAACATGATTTTGTTTCTTTATCAACAACACATTTGGATTTTTCTACTTTTTTTTTAATTCCTCTTTGACAACAATAATGAGAAGCAGCTGTCCTCTCCAGCCCTGGGAACTGGCAGAGGGAATGGTGTCATCGCTGAGGGTTCGAAGCTTGCCCTACCCATCTATCTAAACAGAGTCCTTTTGTGGCTCCACAGCCAGAGTTCTGGCTCTAGCTTAGAATTCACTTTGGGGCTGGCAGGTACACTGCTTTCTTCTTATTTTTCCTGTTGGACAAGAGGAAAAGGAAGTATACAATATAGGCTTAGTCTTCATATCTTTGTGATATTTAGAAAGTACAGTCTCAGATCATAGCTATCTATCTGTCTGTCTGTCATCTATTTATCTCCTTTTTTTCCTTTCAGTAGCTCTTTCCAATAAAATCTCAACAGGGTAATTATAAATCAACATAATAAATTATAAGTTAGCTTAATAAATACATAGTTCAAAAGAAAAGATGCTTAGAAAGGCAAATATAGAAAGATTCAACTTCTAAAGCCCTCTTGTGGCTCTCGTCTTATACATTTACCAAGATATTAATATTCACTTCTGGAATTTAATATAGATATTTTAAATAACCAAAAGTAGTGATTCCTGAACACAAGTTATAAATTTGAGCTTTAAGTAAAATAAAATGAAGCCAGGCAGCAAGTTTGAAGTTACCAAGGAACACATCTATAAACAAACACATCTATATAAAAATGCATTAGGTATTATATCATATATGATACATTTTATATTAATATTCATTTATATACACATGTCCACAGTACTATATGTACACATAAACACATACATACACATCTTGGAATATATTGAAAAAAATATCCTGTTATGATTTGGGTGGATGTCCCCAAAGTTCACTGTGTACAAACCCTGGCTCTAGGATGGTACTTTTCTGACACTCTTAGTACAGCTTTACCTTTGAGGAGCAAGATCTGATAATCTTAGGAAATGGGGTCACCCTTTTGAGGTCTGTCAGAGTACCTGACTGTCACATCTCCACTTACGGACTCATGTGACCATTTTGTTCTCCTAGACATTGACAGGGGACCATGCTCTTGTCATCAGAAGCACAAAGCAATGGGCTTCTTGATCTTGGCTTAGAATCTACATAGTGCTGAGGAAAAAGAAACCTTTTTTTCATAATTATCTTGGTTATTTTGTCATAGTAAGTTACCTACTGTTCACACTTCAAAATCCAGCATTACAATAAACAGTTTAAAGAAAATCAGAATAATTTAAGAAATTCACAAGTGAAAATCAGAAATAATTCAAAAAGGGCCATATGAAAGGTTATTTCTTTTATTTTGAAATTATAATTACATTGCTTCTTTGTTCCATTTTTGCCTCTCACTCCTCCCATATAAACCTCCTTGCTGTTTTTGAAATCCATAGCCTTTTTCATTAATTGTTTTAGTGTGAGTGTGTGTATGTGTGTATGTGCATGTGTTCCAAAATATAACCTGCTCAGTCCTTAGAATGTTACTTGTGTGCTTTCAGTGCTGACCATTTGGTATTAGATAATCAATTGGTATGCTCTTCCCTGGAGAAGCCAGCTTCTCACATTCTCGACATTGCATGTAATTCCTTGTGTAGGGATGAGGCCTCATGCACTGCCCCACACACACACACTTTGGCAATTTCCATTTTTGTCATCTTTGCATAGACATGTCTAAGAAGTCATGTTGGTGAGACTTTCATGATCCATGACTTAACTACCCTTGGGTACTTGTCTAGGTTTCCAGGACGAGGCATGGTTTCCTTCTTACTATGTGTGTCTTAATTCCAATTAGAGAGCTGTTGGTTACTATCAAGGTATGCATGACACTACTGCACCCTTAGGGTTATCATGACATGACAATCTTTGTTATTATTCACAGGCTGGGTATCATAGCTGGGTAGGACTGTTGACTGTTTCACAACTTTGGTGTATGCCTTCTGGTACCATGAAAGTTAATTCTTAGGGAGACAGCATTAAGGTTAGTTCTAGCTCAAGGGCCTCTGTCTGATACCTTCAGCATTAGAGACTTAACTTCCATCTGAGGGTTGGGGCGCAACCTAGAGCAACAGCAATCGGCTGTATGTTTTGAGAGTCTCTTGGGCAATTCTGACCAAGAACTCAAAAAGAGGGATTCTTATGCTCGATGTTGGGGGTTTTGTTAGTAGCTTTTGACTCTTGAGAATAGCATTGTCAACCAAGATGAGAACATTTAAGCCATTTGTATATATTTATACAGAGAATTACATGTATTTTGGGAATATTTTTAGCTAGTTAATAGTATGATTCCCTTTTTCAGACATCCTTATTGTTACTTAGCTATCTCCCTGCCCCCTACTTAAAGATCTCCATCTTTTCCACATTCCTAATTGGATCATGTGTTTCCTGCTATCCTCCCCTACCACACATACACACACACACACACACACACACACACAGACACTATGAAATTTTAAACACTTCTACAATAGTCTGGTAATGGTGTGAGTGGCAGGGACTAGCTATTAATAACGTCCAATTTCTCTTCTTCCGTTCAAAAAATAGATTAAAAGGCTGGGCTTCTCTTGTAGTGAAACAGCTCTGTGACTTTGTGGAGGCCAATGAAATGCCAGTGAAGCATTAGCAATCTCAGCACATTAAACATCCTTACCTCATTCTTTTGCCCATCCCAGTGAGGAAGTCAATGTGGAGATGTTGCTGATGAACAATGCCTGAGTGTTAGCATTCCAGGAGGTTACCGGTCAGTCAGAAATCCTGGTAGGATAGATGCATAAAAGATCCCTTTTTCTTAGGTTTGTAATTTATTTAGTAACTAAAATGTAAGGTTCCAAAGGCAGTCTCCATACTACTAGTTAAACTTTAATTGAGAAGAGTCCATTGACAGCCATAACATGGGTATGAAATGAGGCCAAATACAGTAATGGCCACATTCATAGTGTTCATGTGAACTAGTATTGAGCTCTTCCTTATATAACAGTATTCACCTGAGTCATGGATAAATACATCCCTTTAAAACTCTAATTTGGTCTGAGGAAATGGATAAAATGTTTGATATATGCAAGCATAAGGACCCAAGGCCAACCAATTTAGATAAATTAGTGAGTTCCAGGTCTAATAAGAGTCTCTCTCTCTCTCTCTCTCTTCACACACACACACACACACACACACACACACACACACTAATGTAGCACCAATAGGGGGAAATATCCAACATTTGTCTCTTGTCTCTTTTCTTCATATGGGCACACACACGCATGCACACAACCAAAATCTATTTGATTATGAGTACATCTATCATGAAAGACATATTTCTAAATTCTTAATTAGTTAAAATTTTAACATCTAAAAAATTAAAATGTGTTGCTCTCATTGCTGTTTTTCCACAAGAGACAGAAAATGAAAACAGCCTAGATAATGTCTATTAACTGATGGATGAATAATGAAAATGTGGCATATTTACCCAATGGTATATTATTCAGCCATTAAAAAAAAATGAAATGATGAAATCCTCAGAAAAACAGATGGGGCCGGAAACAATTTTGAGTGAGATGATCCAGATGCAGAAAGACAAATATGGCATTTTTTTTTCTGATTTGTGGATGTTATCTTTGAATCCAGACATTTGTGTTTCATTTGGAATAACCACAGGGGTCAGGAAAAGAATAAAAGATAAAGCTGGGGTGGCTTACAAGGCAAGAGAGATAGAAAGGCATAATGCTTAAAGGGAAATTATGGAACAAAGGGGGGGAAATTTGGGGTGAGGAATAAGGAACAAGTTAAGGCATAGAATTCCAGCAAGAATAAATAAGAGCTTTCAAAAGGGGATATGGAAACCTACCTAATACCATAGAAGCATTGTGTGTTAGTGTGTGAGAGAGAGAAAGAGACAAACAGAGACAGAAACACACAGAGAAACTAGAGACACTATAATTGGGTGACAATGCCCCCGCTGACATAAAGCTCCATCCCAAAAAAGAAGGGTAGCTTTAAAAATCTTTTCTAATTTGTACTCAACATTTTATACTTTTCTAAAGTATTCTACTGCCCATCTATCTATCTATCTATCTATCTATCATATATGTCTATCATCAGCCTATGTATTTATATATCTATGTATTTGTCTACATATTTATCTATCAGCTATCTACCTAATTTATTCTGAATATGAAAACCAAGACCTCATACAGATTATGCAAGAGTTCCACTGAGCTAAACCTCCATTTCTCTGTAAAATAATTGTACATGGAAATCACATTGTATATTGTTACCTATAAAGACACTGAGGGTAAATTGAGAAAAATCTCAGGTAGAAATTAGAAAAATAAACCATTTCCAATTTGACATATTATTCACATGCCAGGTAGCAGTCAGAAACCTAAAGAGAAATCTCATAATAGGAAAAGAAAAAAAAAGTCCCTCAAAAATCAAATGCTTCTAGATCTGGTTCTCTGCATTGCAATGTTGTTGCTAAATGTGCATCCCATAGAACCCAAACTCCTGGGAAAATGTTTAAGAACTAACTCAATAGCTGACAGCACAACTCTTTTTATGTGTGGTTCTAAGCTTTGCTGTGTTTAAATAATTCACATGCCATTCAACATGCCAGATTATTAGATGTGTGCCAGGGTCAGTGCACATAATAGAAACTTCACAAGGTCAAGCTCATAAAAATTAAAGCTAAACCCTTGGGGAACACCAAGTACACACTTGTGAGCATCTGTCTGGCTACTCCATGTACACCTGCTACCCAAAGATTGGCATCTCTACAATGTAACAGCAACAAAACTGAATTAATAATCACTGAATTACAATTTAAAAATTTATTCTAGATATTGGAAGTTGCTCCATGGGTAAAGCACTTATCATGAAAACATGAGGATCTGAGTTTAGGATTCCAGAACCCATACAAAGCCAGATTTAGCATCCTTCTATGATCCCAGAGCTCCTGCAGTGAGTTGGGTGACCAGTGAATAAATAGCTCCCAGGACAGACCCAGCCCCACCCCCACCTCCAGGCACATGCAGCAATAAACCATAAGAGACTTTGTCTCAAACAAATGGAAGTCAGGAAAAAACATTTACAGTTGTCCTCTCTTCTCTACTTAAATGCATGGCATTCATGCACTTGTACACACACACACACACACACACACACACACACACACACACAGAAGGCAGGGGTGCATATAGCATACACATGTTAAAAAGACCCAGGCCATACCAGTAATCTTTAGTACAATAATTGACAACACCAAAATTGATTTTTGTTCAAAGTTTTGTTCAATCAACTTGGAAGATTCCAATTTACATTAAACCTGGCTTGGCATTGTTATTGGCACACGTGCCTATATGCTATGCTCCACTGAAGTCAGTGGCAGTGAGAAAAATTCCCTATTTTCCACAATAACATCTAACCAGTTCCTGTCCTGAGGATATTACTGTTGACATGAGGTTATCCATTGGTGTCTTCATGCTTTCTAATAAACTATTGTGTATAATAGAAGAAAATCAGTCCATCTTTGTCTCAGAGAATGATTTTAGTGACAGTGCCCAAACCAGGAAATACCCCATGAGAACATTCCATTTAGCTCCAAGAATCATTTCAGTGGTAGTGTTTTAAATGTGTAAGGAAGTACTTCTCCATCGAAGTACAAGGCACTTGGTTTTCATTCAGAAGATAAGTCCCATGTTGACAAAGAACAGATCCTTACTTTTACCTTGTAAAAAATTATTTTAAATTTATCTTATGTGTATGAATGTGTATGTATGAAAGTATACATGTTTGTACAGTGCCTACTGAGGCCGGAAAAGGGCATCAGATCCCTTGGAACTGGAGCTACAGATGGTTGTGTGTCACCATGTGTGTGTGTGCACCCTGGAAACTGAACTTGGGTCCTCTACACCAGTAGCCAGTGTTCTGAACTGTCACTGATACCATCTCATGAGCCCTAACTTTCACTTTTTCATTGTGGTGACTTATTTAAGTGGGCCTCCATAAAAATGGACAGTGTGTGCCATAAAGCAGCAAGCAAAAAATGATTCCGTCCCAATCTTTCTAACTCATACTTGTCACAACTCTCATCTCCAGACAAAGTTGGTAAATAACAATGTTAACCTCTAACCCAATTCGTCTCACGAAAGTTATTGTGTGATGTACAGGCCCTAGAGGCTTCAAAAGGCCTTAGGGCCAGCTTGGCCTCAGCCAATTCAAACTGATTATAAATGGTGCCTTAAAACATGTGTTCATAGTCATAAGGGCTCCTTGAGTGGGCATTTCCTCATAAACCAACCTGAGGTCTGCCTGGGGCCTTAGCAACAGAGGTGGACTCTGAGATGATCTGGACCAGAAGACAACCATCCCCCAGCTGCAGATGCCAGCAAATCAAAGCCTGTCTCCCATGGCTGGGAGGAGGATGTATAAAGGCTTGCTCCTTCCTCAGTAAATTGAACTTGTTTCAACAAGTTCCCAGAGACCACACCTTCTTGCCTTGTATCTCATAGGAGAACTAGCAGGGCCCAAATCATAAGCAACCTCAACAAGTTATCTTCCATCCTATTTGTGATTTCAGTTGTTTTTTAAGGTTGTGTAATTAGGATAAAGCCATCTGATGAATGGAGTGGCATGTGGTGATACAAGCCTTACATCTAAATGTCTTCATTTTTCATTTACAGATTTGATCTGTAACATGTGATAGTAGGCCTCAAAGCTTTAAGATGATAAATGTTTTTGTTGTTACATTCTACATAGGCACTCTTCCTTACAAGTCTCTAAATTCTAAGAGCTCCTTATTTTTTAGATACAAATCATCCTTACTATAGTTGTTATTGTTAGTAGTGGTATATTGTTTATGAAACTGGGCTCAAACTCTTAGCCTAATGCATGCCAGGTCAACATTATACCCCTGAGCTTTACTTCCAGTCCCCACATCTCAAGCCTCATTTCTTAGTAGCAGCCAATTTACAAGATATTGGACTCCAAATACCTCTATGCCTATGATTTTCACTTTGTACTTAGGCTTAATTTTTAAAAAAAAAAAGTGAATGTGCTATGGACAAAATGAAATATCTTCTCATCAATAGATTAACACTGTCTGTACCCCTCACATTATGAGAAGACTTCTAAACCTATCACATAGAGAGGAACTGTTTGGAGCACACGGGTGCTCCAGCATGCAACTCACAGACTGCTCCAACGGGCTTACCAATATCACCAACAGAGAGGGTTTGGTCAGGAAATGCTGGCATGCAATGCAGCTTAGCCAGCTGTGTGCCAAGCATGAAAGCTGAGCTTTCCAACTATATTTCTTCTCAGATTGATTCCCTTGGCCTATTGGCTGGGCAATCAATCAACTCTTAACTGACAGGACAAAGTAAAGGAAGCAGACAGATAACATTCAATAGGAAAAGGGCTGTGTGCTTCTTCTACGACAGAGATCCATACCTAAGAAGGATAATGTATAATGGATTGCTGTGTGGAAAGACAGTACCTCCATTTGCTTATTTGTAGACACAGAGTTGGTGAGAGAAGCTGCTTGGAGGCCATTTAATACAGCCCAGCAGAGTTTCTCTTTGGTAGATATCAACTCCGCTTCTAGCTCACCCCTAAGTTGAATGAATGGTGTTTATAGTGGAAGAAATAGTCCTTAGCAAATTTCTGTGTCCTAATCTCAAAGTTGAATAGTGTAAATTCTATTAACATTTAATTCAAACTTCAGGATCAACACAAGCCTCCTGAGTCACAAGTATGCATCGTAAGGCAGAAATCTTCTAGAGTTCTGTGGAACTCTGAAGCACACTACCAGACAGTAATTTTAGACAGAATTATTAGTAGAGGCTTCTCAATGGAAACACTCTCTATTCTATATTCCTGGTTTTTTGTGATTTTTCTATTGCTACTATTATATACTTCCCCAAGGTGGTGGTGAACACATTGAAGATGCATTGTCCTTCAGTTTTAAGAACAGAAGTCTGACAGAGATGTCACCGAGATAAAGTCGGTGTTGTCAAGAGGGATGCAGTGCTTTCTGGAGGAGGCTCACTCCCTTAGGCAGCTTCTAGAGGCTGCTCACAAGCCTGAGATTACAGGCCTTTCCTCTCATCTTTAAAGTTAAATATTGGGCCAACATTTAAACATGTTCCTGGCTGTCTGCACCAGAAAATGTTCTCTACTTTCAAAGACCCAGATGATTAGGTTATCCTTCCTGAATAATCAAAAATAATCTCTCAGCATCCTTAACTACCTACATCTCAAAGTCCTGTGTGTCACATAAGGCAAAAGAGACACAAACTTTAAGGGTTGCTGCATGAATGCCTTTAGGAATAACTATTTTCCTACCACTCATTTCCAAAAGCCATGCCTGCTGACAGCTCAGGGAGTCTTACACCTTTAAATACTGTAGATTAGTGCCTTAAAGAGTATATGTATATATACTTAATGAGCAATATTTATTGGAAAGGTATTATTAACCTTATATAGTGATATACAATATACTTGATATATTATAATAACAGTCAAAGAAAATCTGTGTGTAGAGGGAGAAAATAAAATTCAACCACATGTGCAAATAAAAGTGCAGTGTCCCATTTTTCCTAAAGTATATGTTATAGGAATAAAACTACTATGACTATTAATGGCCATTTCCCAAGGGAACGTGAGCACATAGATTTGGGAAGTGTCAAGATGAACAAAGTCGGATTGATTCTTCTCAGAGACCTTAATGTGCTCATGTAATCTGAATGTATAAAGAGTAGAAGGATCCCTATCTGATAGGAAAAAAAAAATGCTTTCAGTGAATATATTAAACCCTGGGGATTGGAGGTAACATTTACTTCAGAGTTGCTCCCTTTCAGTGCAGTTTGAAGGTCTCTCCTCCCTCTCTTCCTTGATCTCTCTCTTCTCTCCTTTTCTTCATTCCCCTTATTTCTCCCATTTAATTCCTTCTTTCATTCTTCCTTTTATCACTTGTAATCATCGCAACATGCAAATGCTACCTTAGATGTGGGAAACAGAAGAGAAACAGTCTTACTTTGTTTAAAATGAAAAACATTTAGAAGAAAAATAGAACGATTATTATTAGGCCCATGTATTTCGTCTGTGGTTCGGTGGTTTACCAGACAACACTAGGTTAAGAATTCCCTGGAAAGTTACTGAGATCTAGTCCATAACTTCCCACCTTCTTCTTTAAATTCACAATCTTTCCAGCTTTATTATCCACTCAGTTCCAGTTCCTCTTGAGAATGGCAATAAATATACCATGAAACTATAATAAAGGTTTCCTTCTATGCCACACCAGGGAATAAGGGATTCTGATTTATTAAGCATTCCAGGTAGCCTAAGCTAGACTATAAACACTAATATTTTCTTTTACTTTAGAGTTTTGTGTACACTGCAAGATTTATAATACAGCCCCCATGCTACTGAGGACATTTTAAGGTTTTGGGGGGGAGAGGGGTGATATCTTTTTGGATAAAATATCATCATGGCATGAAATTCAAATATGTGTTTATGCAAGTGATAAATACAAGACACCATGCTGACTGGGTCCAAATAAGACTTTTCATTGGCTGAAAAAAATCTTTTTTCCATCTCTAGTTTTTTTGTTCTGTCACACGGCTTTGACCTACTCTCCTAAGAGCATTCTTATTATATCAGCCATCTCTTGATTTCAGCATCTATTTTTCTACTAAACTGTCACCTTCTATATCACCAGTTTAACTCTTTTGTGGCCTAATAAAAATCTAGCTTTGATTCTAATAGTCTTTTGTGCTTTTTTAAATTTTTTATGTTTAAATATAAATGTTTCTTTTTTATTAATTCTTTGAGGATTTCATACAATGTGTTTTGAGCATATTCACCCCTTGCTTATAATCAATCACTGCCTCTGGCTCTTGGAATTTTTCTTCATTCTCTTCCACAATGATCCCTGAGCCTTGGGAAGATGGGGTGTGATACAAATGTTCCATTTAGGGCTGAGCATTCCACAGAGTTTGTTCTCTGTACATTAGCCAGTTGCATGTTCCTGTACTATCTACCACTCACTGGCCTGTTAATCTGCCACACATCTTCATTTTTTTGTCAATCACAGTTTATTTTGTGCTAGGGACTTCATTTTCACCCATGTTGTCACAGGCCACACAATCATCCCTTTGGGCATGTTATATCATTAGACTTAGAGATCCTTAAACTCACATGGCTTACTAAGAGACAGTGCTGGGACTCATATTCAGGTATACCAGACTCCAAAGCCAATCTGTATTCTCTCTAGCAATGTCCGCAGCCAGCTTCAGCAGCCTTCTCTCCATCATCATAATTCAGGATCAACTAGGGTTCTTTATCACCATTCTCTTGAAGCAACATTCTCTTGTTTCTTGATATAAAAGTCCATTTCTTGAGTTGTGACCTGTGTTTTCTTTACTTATTTTCCTACCCACAACTGTTGGTGAGTTTTAAAATTTTACCTCTAATTCCCTCCATGTTTTACCATTATGAGATGGTAAAACATGTGCTCTTCAGTGCTCTGCTTTTTAAGTGACTGAACTCAACCCTTATGCTTGTAAGGCATACACTTTTCCAACAACCTCAGATACTTAGATACTGTGTAAGAGTTTAAGAATTTTTAAGGTAATTTATTTCCATATCTCTTTCCAAAATGGAAATAAACTAGAGAAATTGCTAGCACCTTTCCAAAAATACAAATACATTCAAACCACTCCCCTTCCACATCTAGCCCAACTCCGTATTTTCCCACTTTCTCTGCAACCTAAACCAATTCTTTCTCTGGTTAATAAATACTAGTTTTCTTTTTTTTTCCTTCTTTATTTTGTATTTATCATAAAAAAAACACAGTAAAAAGAATTTAAAATGTGGAAGAGTTAACAATAACTATATAGAGGATAAGAATCATAAGCATGGCTTATCAAGGGAAGAAATACAAATAAGATTGCTACACCTATATTTTCTTTGTGTTCATCTTTCCCTCTGAGTTTTTTTTTTCCATCCCTGTATATCCTTATTCAAGGTCTCTTCCCCCTCCCAACACATCTGGTCATTTTTTTCCTCTGCAACTCCCCATCCCCTCCCTGGGCAGGGAGCAGAGAGTCCTATGGTCCCACTGACCCAATAATGCTTAGATCAGTCTCCACTTCTGGCCAAATCCAGTTCTTTGCCCTCTCCCTCAAGAGTGAGTCAGGTGTTCCTCTAGGTGGAGTGGGATCCAAAGGGTCAGTCCAGGGTGTTTCTGATCCCAAGCTGTTCCGTGGTTGTGGTTTGCCGATTGGGCATGTTTGGCTTTTTTTCCTGTTTGTTTGTTTAGAGTCCACTAGTGAGTGAGTACATCCCCTGCTTATCTCTCTGAGTTTGTGAGACTTCGCTCAGGAGGATATTCTCCAAATCCATCCATTTGCCTGTGAATTTTAGGATATCATTTTTTCTTACTGCTGCGTAGTATTCCATTGTGTAGATGTACCACAGTTTGTTAATCCATTCTTCAGTTGAGGGACATCTAGGTTGTTTCC